>JAQZBX010016812.1:0-36155 GCA_029593785.1 Cabassous unicinctus
GTTGAATAGGTTGGGCCTTATAATGGAGATGTTTCCAAATCCAGGTTAAGAAATTTGCTTTTTTAAACTGAATGCTAAATACTTGTGGATGACTCAGAAGAGTCTAATCAGCAGAGAAGTATGACGACAGTGATGTTTTTAAAAAGTCATTCTTTTAAGGCAGAGCTCAGCAGATCAAAGGTGGGTCTTAGCGCAGCATTAGCTGGCCTTTGGTCACTGTTCTTGCCAGGCCACATCTGCTCACACTAGGCTCTCGAAGTTGTGACATTCACCTTTCTTTTGGATGATGACCGGTGGGGGGCAAGGCATATTTTGTTACTTAGCTCCCATCCTGCTAGGGAGAGATTTATTTGTTATGAAAGGTAATCAGGTTTTGGCAGACAGACTCGCATTTTTTAAAATGTCTTTTTAAGGATTCTTCCTTTGTCAACAGAATTGCTAAATTTTGCTCATTTAAGTTTATTCTTTTTGCTGGGATTGCTGGGGCACTTTCCCTTATAAAGGATGAGAGATGTCCAGATGATGCCCTTCTCCTCCAGCTGCCTGTTAATCTCCTACACCTGTGGGCTTCTAAGCCTTGATTTGCTTTATGTACCGATGCTCCCAACTCAGGCAAGTTTTGTATCACATATGCCAAGTAAGTTTCCTTTTGCCATAAAGGGGCATGCTACTCCCTAAGATCTCCTCAAAAATAAATAAAGTGGGTTGCTGTTCACAAATGGACCTGGTGGTTTTAATGCAACCCAGTTAGTAAATGGCATTCACTCACTGCACAACCAGGAGTGCCCTATTGATTGGCAGCGGGAAGCTCCTTGTTCACCCGGAGAGTTCCTTTTTGCGGGCTGCTAGCCTCTGAGAATTGTCAGTGTGCTGCTTTTGTGATGCAGCAAAAGGTCCTTTATGCTTTTCTATTTGCCATTTGCTTCCCAATTTGGTTTCAGTTGAGTTAGGTATGGGCCCGAGTTGTAAGGTACAGAAGTTTTAAATGAGTTTGTTTTTTATCTTCCTTACCCAGGGTTCTTTTTGGAGAAGCAGCAGGCAAAGAATACAGGAGGCAAAGTTATCCACTCCTTTTTTTTTTTAAGATTCATTTTATTTATTTCACCCCACCCCCTTGTTGTTTGCACTTGCTGTGTCTGTTTATCTTCCTTGTTTCTTTAGGAGGCACCGGGAACCGAACCCAGGATCTCTGATGTGGGAGGGAGGTGCCTAATTGCGTGAGCCACCTTTGTTCCCTGCTTTATTGTGTCTCTCATTATATTTTTCTTCTTGTGTATCTTGTTGTGTCATCTTGTTGCATTAGCTTGCCGCACCTGCCTATCTCGTCAGCTTCCAGTCTTGTTCGTCTTCTTTAGTAGGCACCGGGAGCCTCTGCTCCCTGCTTTGTTGTGTCTCTGGTTATGTTTTTCTTCTTGTATCTCTTGTTGCATCAGCTTGCTGCGCCTGCCCATTGCATCAGCTCACTGTCTTCTTTAGGAGGCACCGGGAACTGAACCAGGGACCTCCCAAGTGGTAGGCTTGATTGCTTGAGCCACATCCACTTCCCACTACTTCTCAGTTATTGCTGAGCTATAACTTAAGTCAGAGGGCTGTGTGAACTTAAAGGTCGTGCTCTGAATTGAATTTCAGGCTTGAATCCCAGTCTAATTCAGAGGGAGCTCATGTTGCAGAAACAATCATCACTCACATCAGCCACATGAAACTCACAGATCATCTCTACACAGAGAGACCATGTATCACCTTTCCTATGGAGTGACTTGGACTCAGAAATAAAGTGACAAAATCCACTTCCTCTCCTTGTTAGTTCTCCAAGTAGAAGCCCAGCTATAGCTGACTTAGTAAAACATGGTGCTTGTTGGGCTAAGGCAAGGTATGTCATTGGTTTGTAGGAGCAGAGACTGGAACTTATTTTTTAATTCTAAAATTTTTCTTGCTTGATTTTTTAGATTAGTTGTAAGTTTATAAAACTATTATGCAGGAAGTACAGAGTTCCTATATACTGTCTTCCACACATATAGTTTTCTGTATTATTAACATTTTGTGACAGTGTGGTGTATTTGTTACAATTGAAGAACCAATATTACATTATAGTTGTATTATTGACTAAAATCCATAGTTTACATTAGGGTTCACTGTTTTCTACAGTTCTATGTTGTTTTAAAAATGTGGTAACATATATACTAAATACAATTTCCCATTTTAATCATTTTCAAGTATACGATTCAGTGGTGGTAATTACATTCACAGTGTTGTGTTACCATCAACACCATCCATTAAAAAACTTTTCTATCACCCCAAACAGAAACTCTGTACCAATTAAGCATTAAGTTTGGAACTTAAAGTAATTGCTTCATTTTTCTATCTCATTGCCACTACTTAAGGGAGTTTTCTTAAAGTACACTTTGTAGTCACATTGCCTGGAGGGAGTGAGCTGTTAGTCTGAGAATGGGAAATTTTCTATAAAAATGGTATTAATTCACCTTGAGAAGGAGGAGAAATAAAAAAAAATCTAAATCGTTTAGTTTGGAGGGAACTGTTTGGAAAATATGCGATGGAGAGAAATTTGCGTGTTGTTGTTTTGCCTTGAGGCCATATAAAAATTACTTTTAATTCCTAACCATTATTCCTAAGTGTTACTAAAGTTCTCTTCTTCCTCAATACAAACTGGCTAGGCTAATAAGAAGTAAATTCCAGCTTCTCCTGTAACAGACTTTGGAGGAAGTGAGTCCACTGAGAGGAGGTCCCAGCTGTTTTATGGGCCTCCGTCATGACCCTGCATGGCGGGTGCTTTGTGTAGGTCTGAGCTGGCTTTAGAGACCGGGACTACTGCATCTCTTTTCTGACACTTCTGTACTGTCAGGGTGATCTCCAAAGACCTCTGACTCCTTCTGGGCTCCCTTACCCCTCCCACCTTCAGCCTTGGCCTACCACCCCTTTCCCAAGGGGCATAATGCCCCCATTAGGAGAAAAGCTTGTCCTTAGACTAGAGACCAGGAGATTTGGGGAAGGGAAAGGTGATGCCTGTACCATTCCCACATTAAAAAAAAAATATTGAGGGCAGCGGATGGAGCTCAAGGGTTGAGCGCCTGCTTCCCATGTACGAGGTCCTTGGTTCAACCTATTAAAAACATAAACAAACAGATTATAAAACCAACTTTCACTGAGGAGTGGATATAGCTCAGTGGTGAGCGCCTGCTTCCCCATGTTACAAGGTCCTGGGTTCATTCCCCGGTATCTCTTAAAAAACATACAGAGAGAGAGAGAGAGAGAGAGAGAGAGAGAGAGAGAGAGAGAGCGAGAGAGAGCGAGCAATCGAATGAGTTGTTCTGTAGCAGTGAGTTGTAATGTATAACTTATTGACTATTTTCTGACTGTTGAGTGAGGCAGTGAATACAGGGAATAACAACCCTATCATTATCTAATGCTTAATATTATAATACTATTTATTTAAAAGTGACATATAACCTCACAATTATCTCCTTTTTCCAGCATCTTTGGTTTCTTTCTCCAGGCTCATCCCAGTACATGCCTTATGCCTGCTGATGCCTGCTACTCTGCTTTCAAACATGTAAATGTTTCATCAATATCATTTTCACCCAATCAATATATGTGCTTCTTCCGTAGCTGTAATTCATTTTTTCACTACTGTATAGTGTTCTATTGTATTTATTTTTTTATTATGCTATACTTATTTATCCAGTTTTCTACAAAGGATATTTGGATTGTTCCTGGATTTTCTAGTTATTGTATTAAAAACAATTGCTTGTAAACATTCTTGTGCATGTATATTCAGGCATACATGCAAGATTTTCTCTCACAGTGATATTCCTAAGTTGTGGGATATACATATGTTCAACTTGATGAAACTGAAAGGTTTGCCAAAGTGATTGAATTTTTGTCATTCCAAACAGTACTATATGTGTTTCTGTTGTTACTTTTTCTAGCCAACTCTTGGTATTAGATTTTCAAATTTTTTTCTCATTCGGTGGATGTAAGATTGTGGTCAAAATATGAATTTCCTCTGACTACTATTGAAGTTGAGCATGTTTTCAATTATTTGTCATTTGTTTTTATTTTTTGAAATGCCTTTTTAGGTCTTTTGCCCATTTTTCTATTGGTTTATCTCTTTCTTATCAATTGATAGTTCTTTATATGGTCCAGATACTAATCATTTGACAATATGTTTCCTTAGAGGTTTGGGCTTACTTTTCATCTTTTTGAACAAAAATTTTTCATTTCAGTATTGATGATTTTATTGATATTTTCATTTTCAGATTTTTTGGTGTCCTGTTTAAGAAGCCCTTCCAACTCATGTTATATTATTTTATATTTCTTATAAAATGTTTATGATTTGCCTTTAAATTTAAGCATTTAATGACCTTAGAATTGATTTTATATATGGTGTGAAACAGGGCATTTTATGATAGTCTTCCTTAGTGCTGGACTAACACGTGCTATCAGTTTGTCTGTTCATCTATCTGTCTGCCCATCCATCCATCCATCCATCCATCGATAATCATCATCCGTCCTTCCATCCATCCATCCATATCCATTCATCCATTTATCCATCTTTCTATTTATCCATCCACCCATCCATCCATCCATCCAGCCAGCCAGCCAGCCATCCACCCATCCACCCACCCAGGCAGCCATCTCTCTACCTTTCTAATCATCTATCTGTTACATATTAAAATCGACCATGTTCTTTTCTGAGATCTGAGCCATCTTTCCAACTGCCTTCTAGAAGTTTCCATATTGATGTATATCACCTTAAATTCAGCTATCTAAAACAGAACTCCTTTTCCTACTCCTTCCCACCCTTGCTTCCCAGATCTATCTGGTTTCTGGATTCTGGAAATGTTTCCTTTGAAATGAGTGTTTCTTCTGACCATTTTCATTTATCCTATCTCCTAATTTCATACCTTTCTGAACCAAACCCTATTTCATATGCTTTTGACCCAGACTTCAGACGTATATAACATTTTCAAGTGTATTCCCTGCATATTCTTCATACTGATAATGTGTGCTGACATCATGTTAGTATTAATCTTTCTAAAGCAAGACTTTGATTCTCTCAAGTTAAAACACCTTTAATAATCCCTGTGTTCTCAAGCTAAAATGTCTAGTCCCTTAGGCTTTCCAGTGTTTCTTGTGCCTACCCTCAACCCTACTTTACAACTTTATCTCCCATCATAAAAATCTCTCTTTTTATTGTCTTGTGCTATTGGTTTTCAGTTATTACTTCATTCTATTTTGCCTATTGTTTTATTCGCTGGCAAATCCAAATCAAACCCTTCCTGTCATTCTTTTGGCGTTTGTGCATCTGTGACTTAACATTTTCCCAGTATTTTTTTGTTGAACTAATGGTACCAATCATATATTTTATTGTATTTACTGTAGCACTATCACAATACCTACCACATAGTAGATAATTAATAAATATTGGTGGGTTAATGAGTGCAATCATGGTGGATACTGATTTTATGCAATACAATGGTATTTAGTTTCTTCTAGATTCTTTAATTTTATTTGATGTGGAAAGTTGGATCCTGAAAGATGCTATTGATTTTATTAGGGCAAAATGAAAAAATTGAAGTTCTATTTAGGGTAATTGACAGACTGTATTTTCCTAAGAGATTCGAGTTTTGATCAATAAGGAGAGTCTCCTCTTCCTAAAATTACCTACATTTAAAAAATGTTAGGTATAAATAAATAACTCATTTCTATTCTCTCTCTTTTTTCCTTGATTTCCTTTTTCTCTTCTATCTGTACCTTTCTTCACTTTCTCAATCAGGGAATAGTACTTTCACATTCTAGTAGACTTATTTTCTTCCCTTTAGGACAGGTAATAGTGAAAATGAAATGAAAAATGAAAATGAAAAAGTGAAAATGAAATTCAAGCCTGATACTTGTATGGCCTCTTTGTGGAGAAAAGGAAACTTTAAATCCTCTAAGCTACTAATGATGTAGAAGGCAAATCTAATATTCTCTTGTGATTCGTGTAAGAAAGAGAAAAAGGAAAAAGAAATGGAAAAATCTGATTTAAACCTTGCCTTTATTCATCTTTATTTCACATGTTAATTGGACTGCACCAAAAGGACAATAAATCCACTAAAGTGTGGCTTTGAAGAGGAAGATCTTTAAAAATCTACTAAAGAGCATATCAACCTTACTTGTCTTCTTTCTAAAACTTGCTGTTTAAGTCCCTTATATTGCAATCAAAAGAAGAATAGTCAGAAGAACAGCATAATAAAGAGCTATTTTTATCTATAGAAACTATTTTGCTTAAGAAAAGAAATCACAAAATAGACATGAGAGAACTGCCATTTGCAACAGCTTTTTGAGCAGTAATATATAGTACCTTCCTTAAGCTGCTAGGTTAAGAGATTTGCTTCCTTCAAGGTTTGTTTGATAAAACATTTTTCTTTATTTTTTTCTCACCTCTAGATTTTCAGCCTCTTACTATCCCCCTAGAACAGGGGTTCTTGACCAAGGGTCTGTGAGCTTGAATTTAAATTCGTAAAAACATTATTCTTGTGGGGACATATTGGTGCCGGTGTGATATATTTATTAAATAATCCACAGTGTAGTGTGGACTTAGTAAGGGGTCTCTGGTTTTCACCTGACTGGCAAAGGTGTCCGTGGAACAAAAAAGGTTAAGAACCCTTGCCCTAGCAGGACTAGGGAACACATGCTGCTTGTGGGTTAAAATAATTTCCCTGGGAATTTAGGATTCATCTCAGTTCTCTTGAAGAAATCTTGAGAAGCCTTTCTTTGTATGTAGCCATGTTTCCAAATAGAGGTAAAGATGGCTTTTAAAGTTAAGGAATTGGTAGTTATATGTGTTTTACCCTAAAGGGCTTTAACGAGTTTTGTTAAAATTCCTGATTTTAGAGACCTGTAGGGCTATATAATGTGCACCTGCCTCATACAGAAAGGTGTTAGGGCTTCTTGCCCCTCTCAGTCCTTTTCCCATCCTACCACATTTCCTTTCTGATTAACCACTTTGAAGATGACTTAGCTAAGTTTTGCATCCCTGATATTAAATGCTGCCACTTTCAGTGGTAAAATTAAAGAAAACTTCTCTTTTTGAGGGTTACCCTAAAACATTTTCTCTCAGGAAGAAGTTGTGTTCCTCCTTAGTTTTGCACTTTGGCTTTGCTTGCCAAGATTATGCAGAAAGAGCTTTTACAACCAGCTCCAGTTTCCCAGAGACGAGCAGCGACTCTGCTTTCCCAGTCCTTTTATGTAAGCCACAGGCAAAGTATGGAACACACTTCAGAGTAATTTTAATGCCCCCAAATTGCGTTAAGTCATGGGGCTGTGAAAGGATCTTCATGGCTGTGTGTCATACTCTCTATAGTGCAGCTTTTGTCTTCTTAAGGTAAACTCTTCTGTGGTTTCAACAAGTACCTAGACTTCAAATAAGTTTTAAATGAGTGTTGTAATTGAAGCAATCAGCTCTTGGAACTGTAATAATTGTGGAAATCTTATTCTCTATAAATTCTATGTAAAAATTGTCCTAGTGTTTTAAAGAAAAACTTTTCATTTTAGAAAGAGAAATTCGATTGCAGAATTCATCTTAATAGAATAGAATTAAGGAATGAATCTTCATGCCAAAGCTTCAGCTTTAGACTTTAGATAGTCAATTTAGATAATCTTTAGATAGCTTTAGATAGTCAATTATAGGAGAGATGAGGTTAATTCTTCGAGGTAGCGAAGGGTCATTTTACTTAGAGAATATATGCATTATAACCAGAATACACATTAACATTGGATGGTATCCATCTCACATTGAATTGCTTCATTACAAAAGTAATGCAGGCAGTGGCAAGGAAGAGAAATGATAAAAAATATAGTAAGACTAATACGCTAATAGATGTGATCTTCCGATAATTTTGAAAGTATTTATTTTCAGTCCCACTCTAGTCATAAAGACACCTTCAACCAAGAGAATCTTCCCACACTTTGATAGGAACCTCTATGCCTTAAAGGCTGCCAAAAATAGGGATCCATTATGAAAGGTCCCTGTGAAGCTAGCACCGGAATTAAATGGAGAAAACAGGGGCTAACTTTGGATGATCTAGTTGCGGATGGGGAGTGGGTATTCAGTACTGGAGCCAGCCAATACATTTAAGAGACTTAAGTAGATCGGGTCAGAAGTAGCAGTGGAGGATCTGAAATAAGCCACTGGCCATGTGGACTCAGTGAAGCTGATTGATTTATTGGTTTGGGAAATGATGTGGCCACGGAATTGATAGGAATGAAGAGTTGATATGGCACGTGGGATAGAGAAGAAGGCAGAGGTTATGCCTAGTTTTCCAATTATGCAAGTGTAGTGGAGTATGATGTCATTTATTGAAATAGAGGTTATTTCGGAGGAGGCAGATTGCGTGTGTCGGTGTGTGTGTATACACTGCGGGTTGTGGGGTAGAGGTTGCTGATATAGGGGATGGGAGCCATCCATGTAGAGCTGGCTCAGGTTATAAATCCTGTAGGTCAGGAGAAAGGTCTTAACTCAAGAAACAGATTTGGAAGTCATCAGCAGAGGGAGCTCTTATTGCCTAGAGAGAATAAGAATAGAATAGAAACAAGGTCTTGGACTGAACACCAACATTTATGATAGAAAACCTGTAGAAAAGTCCAGTATGTTATGCCCGTAGACAGATGAGGAAGAACCAAAGATTTAAGAGAAAACCAGGAAACTGAGTGCTGGACAATTCAAAGGAAGGGGACATTGCAAGAACAGGATAGGAAGGAGAAATCTCAAAGAAGAGAAAAGAAAAAGGGTTTATTGACTTTGGCATGGAAGACTTTGGTTTTAACTTCCTCCATATATATGTTTTGAGTAAATACAGCGATGAGAGCAGTGGCAGAGTAGATAGTTCTGTGGCTGAAGATATTCACTTTCTTTCTTGACTTATAAAAATGAGGTGATTTGTTTTTGCTTTTTTTGTTTTTGATATAGTAGTAGGAACTTAGGAAAAACCATTTGCATTATGCTCCCCTTAGACCATCGTTTTAATGTGCTCAAAATAACCTACTTGGAACAGGCAGGAAAATCAATCATTTTATTTTAGTTTCAGTAGATCTAGAACATATGTCATTGAAATAATATCTTTATCCTAAAAGGAAGACTAACATGATGCATTCTTCTGGAGGTGGAATATATCAGCAATGGTATATCTCAAATGGATTCAAATTGCATGCATATTCAGACAAAATTAAATAAATCTGTATATATATGTAATAATTTAGGCATGCATTTATGGTATTGTGTTTTTAGAAAAAAAACTTTCTGTTTTTAGAATTTAAATAAATACAATATTATTTTTAAATTAAGAGACTATGAGACTGAAATTATAATGTAGTTTGTGTTTAAAATTTCTCTGAACTTCACGTTTTATTTTTTATAGCAATTAACAAAACACCAAAGTTACCTATGCTCTAATTAAAAACATACTTTTAACTAACATCCTTAAGACATTAAGAGAGTGATGAACAATATTCTTTCAGTTTGTTTGCTTAGTACCAAACATCAGGGCATTTGAGAAAACTAAAAAGAAAATTTCTAATTTTAAGATATTATGCAGATAATGTGAGTAAAAACATACAAAAATGTAAGTGTATTAAAATTGATGCTACTTTTTTTATAATTGGACAATTACTATTTTTTTATGCCTGTATATTTAGGTAAAAATTAGTGACATTTACATCCCATTAAAGCAAACATTCATTCGTTTATTCAACTAATATTTATCAAGGGCCTTCTTCATGCCGCGCAGTATTCTGGGTACTTATACTAGTGAGTAAAAGAGGCAAATAAATCCGCACACTCAGGAAGCTTTTGTATTGTGAGGGTCAGGGGAGATAATAAATAAGTCAGCTTTTAAATAAAACTAGAAGGTAGTAACGGCTATGGAAAAGAAAGTAGAGCAGGTTGGGAGGTGAGGTGGAGGGTGAGGGACAAGGGCAGGTTGCAGATATAAAGTGAGTAGTCTGAGTAGGCCTCATTGCTCAGTTGAATTCTGAGCAAACAGAGGTGTGAAGATGAGGGTGTGAGCCACATGGACATCTGCCAGTAGAGCATTCCAGTAGGGAAAGGGCCAGGTCAAGGTGTTGTGGCGGAAGTATGCATGGCATGTCCAGAAGTAGCAGGAGACCAGTGGGCTTGACCCTGGTGAGCAGGGGAAGACAGGGAGGAGGGGAGGTCAGGACGGGAGCTGAGGTGGCTCCTGTAGAAACTTGTAGGGCATGGGAAGAACTTGACCTTTTCTCAGAGGTCATGGAGAGTTATTGGAAGCTGCTTAGTCAAGGTGTGAGTGACTTGATAACAACTTGATTTTCGTGATACTGTTTTTCATGTTCTTTAGCACACACTATATAAGGATGTGAATTTAAACTATGTCTTAAAATTAACGTTTACAACAGTGTGCTGTAAACAATTTCTACAGTGTAGCCCATGGTCCATGTGCACAGTTGCTGTGTGACTTTATGGTGTCCTGAGATAAAGGTTTATTGGCCCATTTGTTCTCTGTTCCAGACTCCTAATGATTTAATTTTGAAGAATCAAGCTTTGTGAGAATATCATTGCTTTCATGATGCCTTTCCTATTAATCACTCTCGAAAAACTAAATCGTCTCTTTCCTCCTTAGGATCAGGTCTTTAAAATACTCCCTTAATACTCTCTTTGATAGCTACTTTCAATCCATTGCTGCTCTCTGGTTTTTCCATATTCTGCAGCAGAGGTCAGTAAACTATGACACTCTAACCCATATTTAGCTTGCAGCCTGTTGTTTTTAGGGCTATGATCCAAAAATTGTTTTTACATTTTTAAATGGTTGGAAAGATAAAAGAACAATAGTATTCCAATGCACGTAAAAATGGTATGAAATCAAATGTCAGTGTCCTTAAATAAAGTTTTATTGGCATATGGCCATGTTCACTCCATTACCTGTTCATCTGATGCTATTGTGCTACCTTGGCAGTGGGCAGTAGTTGTGACAGAACATGTGGCCCACAAAGCCTAAAATATGGTCTATCAGGCTTTATAAGAAGAAGTTTGTGGCTGCTTGTTCTAGAGTGACACCTCTCAAACTGTACTGTGCATAAGAACTGCTTGGTGGGCTTGCTTAACCCAGATTCCTAAGCATCATCCCCAGAAATTCTGATTCCACCTGTACAGGTGGGACCTGACACTCTGCATTCTAACAGCTCCTAGATGAGGCAGATTCTGCCAGTCTGCAGATAACACTTTAGTAGCACTGCCCTAGACTGGTCCTCCTTGGACTTTTTGTCTCCTTTGGCTTATTCTCCCATATCTTAGGATAATCTACCTGTTTTGGAGGAACAAGGTAGAATGGATTTTCTTTGAATGAGACTTGAAGCAACCTAATCCAGGCAATGTAACTAGTCCAAGCATATTGAATTATAGACATTTTTGCAGATTATGTATTGTAGCAACATAGATCTGAGTTTATTTTAACATAAATACATCTGTTCCCCCTTTCCCCTCTCTGTCTTTCCTATGTAAATTCTTCTATATCTTCTTTTCCCTGTGATATAAGGTCCCTTTGCAGAAATTTCCTAGTTGACATATATAAGTGACTGTTTGCCTGAAAGGTTAATTACAGTACTGATATTTTACACTTTGTTTTTCTGAACTATACTATCCTTAGACCAGTCAAGTTCCCTTTTTTCTTTTCTTTCTTTTAAACAGTAAATAGACCCAGGTAATACAGAGTTGGTATTTTTTTCAGTTATTTTAAATTTGACAAATAGAGGTTCAAAAATATTCACATGATGACATCTGTAATTTATTGCATAATCTGTTTCAAATTGCAAACTTTTCATATGGTTAATTTGTGAAACAAAATTACATATTAATAACTTAAGAATTTCCATACAATGTAATGAAACCACATGTACAATTATGTACCTGTTTATGTAAGTTATTTTATTTTTCCTGTTTTATACTGTAAATCTGCACAAATGACTCTGGCTTTGTTGTCAAATTTCTTTGATTTCTTTTTGTGCTGTTCAGCTCCCTGCTATTTATTTATATTTTCAAAATGATAATTATGTCTGCATTCATCAATTGAATTTAGGATAAAGCAGAGGTAGAATATATATATTATACAAATGTTATACATGTTGCACTTAGGCCATCTTAAGTCATTATAGTGGATAACCAAAAATTAGGTTCCTAGCCAACATGGTATTTAGTGAAATTTTAAAATTGAATTGGTTACTGCAGGTATATTTCAAGTTATTTTCATATATACTCTCTGTCTACCAAAATGAGAGAGATGAAATGCAATAAGCTTTATCTCTTGCCCTCAAACTTTAATTTAGTAAACTCCCTTAATAAAATCCATTGTGAAAACTGCAAGCAGACATTTGCAAATTTCACTGATTATAGATGAATACAAGAAGGTAGAATCTTTGAAACCCAAGAGTACCCCAAAGCAGAGTAACTCGGTAATTCAAGTGACAGAAGAGAAATAGACAGCAGGCAGCCTTCCTATTTCAGGATGCACTGAAGAACGGAAAAAAGAGGGATTTCTTTGTATACCATAACGAGAAATGGGGAGAAAACTGTGTCTTGAGGGTAGGATGCCATTTAATCAGTAATAGAAACCTAGAGAAGACTGATAGTTAGCACAGGGTTAGGAGTAGCAAAATGCTTTGCTTATAGCTAGCCCAGCAAATATTTCTTGATTGTCTCTTTTTAAGAATATTTGCTTACATATTTAAATTTGATAAAATAAGTTAATAATTGTAAAATAAAGTTAAGAGATGTACTTGCTATACTGATGTATCTAATAGATTTTTAACTGTCCCATGAAAAATAAGTAAAATGGTGAGACTGGGGAACATGTAAAAGCAGGGATTAAAAACAAATCGTCCATACTTACCTGGCAGGGGAGATACCGTGATCACGAAGGTGGTTTTCCCAGGGCGAGGCTTATCCATTACACTCCGGATGTGCTGACCCCTGCAATTTCCCCAAATGTGGGAAACTTGACTGCATAATTTGTGATAGTGGGGGACTGCGTTCATGCTCTCCCCTAAAAACAAACAAACAAACAAAAAAACACAAATTGTCCAGGGGAAGCAAATGTGGCTCAAGCTATTGGGCTCCCGCCTACCATGTAAGAGGTCCAGGGTTCGATTCCCGGGGCCTCCTGGTGAAAGGTAAGCTGGCCTGCACGGGGAGCTGGCCTGTGGGGAGTGCTTGCCTGTGTGGAGAGCTGGCACAGCAAGATGACACAACAAAAAAAGACACAGAAGAGGGACAATAAGAGATACAGCAGACCAGGGAGCTGAGGTGGTGCAAGAGATTGAGAGTCTCTCTCCCTTCTAGAAGGTCCCAGGATCGATTCCTGGTGCCGCCTAAAGAGAAGACAAGAAGACACAGAAGAACACACATAGAGCAGAGAGCAAGTGCAAAACAATGAAGGCGGGGGAGGGAGGAGAAATAAATACCTAAGTCTTTGAAAAACAGAACAAAAACCAACAAATCGTCCACTTACAAGCACAGAGGTTCGATGGCGAGGACATCAAGTAGGCTTCCCTCAGGATCCGCCAGTTGCACTATTGTCTGATTCCATCTGATCCCAACATGCGGGCGGGGAACAGTTTTACTTCTGTTTGTGAGCCTCTCTTGTGCATTTGTGCGCAAGTTACCTGTAGTAGGAAAACTGAATTCTCCTTCAGCCAGTGGGGTATGTGCTCTTTCCTGAGATAGTTTAATTATTACTGTTATTTAATTTTAATGAGTCTAACTGTCTGCAACTCAATGAAAGTGTCAGAGACGCGAGAACTAGGTAGTATGTTTAAAGCACCATGCAGCCAAACGCGACACATCTGCAAGCTCGATTCTACTAAAGGACAGCTGATAGGTGATTCTGGTTGGGAAAGGATATAATACTCCTGAAGAGATTGCTATTTGCAAGCAGAGCAGCATGAGAAATACCAGTTCGCTTTAAGAGCTGCTAAAGGCTGAAGAACATTGGGTATTGCGAGCCCCAGTGAAGGATCAGGGGTTTTGATTCTGAAGTTCATATGATAGCCCGGCCCCTTACTAGCTCGTGGCCTTGTACTCATTCTCTAATGCTCCCCCTGACAAATTACCACAAACTTAGAGGTTTAAATAACACAGTTTTATCTTACAACTCTGTAGGTCAGGAGTCTGACGTGGGTCTCCCTGGGCAGAAATCACGGAGTAGCAGGACTGCAGGCTGCCGTTTTCCCTCTTCTAGACACTACCCACCTTCCTTGCTCCAAGGCCGCCTTGCATCTTGAGAGTCGGCCACAGCAGGGTGAGGCCTCTTCACCTGGCATCCCTTCTGTAGTTAGGTCCTCTGGCTCTGACCTTCTGCCTGCCCTTCCACTTTTAAAGACCCTTGTGAGTACGTTGGATGATCCGGGATACTCTCCCCATTTTAACATAGTCAGCTGATTAGCCACTTAATTCCATCTGTAAGCTTAGTTCCCCTTTGCACAGGTTGCCAAGATGAGGATGTACACATCTTTGGTGGGGGACGTTATTCTGCCTACTGCACAAATCTTTTATTTTCAGTTTCCTCATTTGTAAACTGAGATTGCCATGAAGATTAACAACAACAAAAATAGTATAGAAGTACCTTGCCTGGTGCCTCATATATAGTAGTAATTTGATAAGTGGTATCTGCTGTTACTTCTTTTTTCCTGCATTGATTTTTCCTATGACACACTCCCTTTCTTCCATATTGTGATATCTACCTCTAAAATCGGTCTCCAGAGGTATTCTCTGATGATGAGGAGTTTGGGATGCAGAGTTTGGAATACAGAGGTGCTTAAGTAAATTATAGATTTTGAGAGCTTAAAAATTAAGCTTATATGTAGAATCTCTTAAAGTACCTTCCAGTACTCCAACCTACAGTATAATGCTCCTGTCCCACTAACCTCTGCAAACTTGAGTGGGTGTCAGAATGCCTGTGAGGCTTGGTAATCTTAAATGGCTGGGTCCCCTCCCGAGAGCTTCTGATTCAGTATCTGACCAGGATTGATACAGTGGTTTTGGTTATTTTCTAACTTTTTTACAGTGACTTTAGCTAGGCTGTTTTTCAGTTGTGGAAAATCGTAAAATTGAATGCTTCTCCATCTAATTGTGTTACTGCTTCACAAATCAAGTGTCTTTTAATAATATTGTCTTGAAGTTACTAAACATAGTGCTTTTATTTGCAACATGACTTTTATGCAGCACAAAAATATTTCATTGTTATATAATGCATGAAAAATAAAATGCTAAATTAGTAATGTTGTTTGATCCAGCCTTGAAATTGCCCTTCAGTTATAGTACTATAAAATACCTAACAATTTGTGCCATGTTTAAACTTATATTTGCTTTGATATAGAGTTTTACAATAAGATTCTGAAACTTATTTCATCTCCATAACATTTGTCAGAAGGCTTAGGTCAAATTTTCAGTATTTGTCTGTGTGCTAAGAGGCTCAGATTTAAAGAAAAGAAAAAGAGCTCAGAGAACGCTTATTAAAGTCATTAAGTAAGTTATTTAAAAATTATAACCCTACAGGATCAATTGTTCTATTTCTTAAAGATGAAATTTAAGAACTTTAATGTAATTTCAGTGATTGGACAATAACAGAGAATCAAGTGAATTGTTGAAGTACTTTGAGACTTTGAGTAATTTAAAATATCAAAGTCAGACCTTCCATTTCAATATATTTGAACTCAGACTAGACTAGTATTTTATAAATGTGATTTGTGGCTTCCTAGAAGAATCTCTTTTACAAATAGCTAATAAATACTTTTTGGTGTAAGGTTGATGTTGATTGTGATAGTGTCATAAGACAATATCATTGGGCATTTAAGTACTTTGAAATGGACACAGGTCCCAGAACTCCTATATGAACAAAGATTACTTGAGTGGTTTGTAAACATTAGAGTGAGAGTGCCTAAAAATCACCTGTGTATTTGTTAAAAATGCAGTTACAGGGAGGATGTGGCTCAAGTGGTCAATTCCATGTGGGAGGTTCCTGGTGCCTCCTGAAAAATACAAACAACAAGCAAACAAAAAAACCAACTCAGGGAAACCGATGTGACTCAGTGGTTGAGTGCCAGCTTCACACACATGAGGTCCCGGGCTCAATCCCTGGCCTCCGGTAACTCAAAACAAAACAAAAAACAAATAAAACACAACAAAAAAGAAAAAAACAAACAAAAAACCTCAAAAAGTTACAAGTGCCCTACTGCTCAGAAATGGTGACTCATTAAGTCTTTGTGGAACTGGAAATGCTCATTTATAGCATACGCTTTACTTGGTACTGATGCCTGTGATTCAGGGCGCTCACCTTGAGATGCACCGGTCTCGGTTATAGTGATGGTGGACAGAGATTTGGTGGGAGGAGGAATGGACCACTGAAGAGCAGATCCAGATGGAAAATGGACAAAGGCTAATATATCAATGATAAGAAAGGAGAAAGTTAGGGAGCCTGAGAACATTATGGCACCAGGAGAGGGAGTTTCACACTTTGTAATTTATAAATATTAAAATATCTGCCAGTTTTCAGTGAATTATCAGTTTTCAAAGCTTAGTTCGGTTAAATAATATACTGAATGTTAACCACCTGTAAGGTACGGTGGATACTCCAGGAATATTAGGAAGAGTAAAAGTCCTTTCCTTAAAAGTGCCTATAATTTAACAGAGTGGGTTTTCACATGTTTTGGTTTTATAATCTTTATTGGAAGGGTATCTTCCTTGGAACTGCAAGGTAATAAAGAGAACCAAAAAAGAAAAAAAAGGTTTTAATTAGATCTGTCACAGGGACTGGTTTCCTTCTAGCCTCTTCTTCATTTGTTCCAAACTACCTGCCAAATATTAGGGTTCCTTAGAGCACAAGTCAAAAATTATTAGTTTAGTAGGTCCTCACTACAAAGGTGAACATGTAGATAGAGATCTTTTTCAGGTGAAATGGGGAAATAATCTAGAATAGCTTTGTTGTTTTATCATCCAAAACATATAATTCGAGACTTTAAAAATTATTAATGGTCTAATATAAAATTTAGCATTTAATGTGCTGAAAAGTGTGTGTGTGTTTGGAAAGGGTGAGAGAGAGAAAGAGAGAACATAAGAGAAAAGAGGCCCAAGAACTGGATTTTGAATGACCATAACTATGGAATAAGTAAAATAAAAATGACCCAAAAATGAGAACCACCAGTGAGCATACAGTGAAGCTTTCAGTGTCATCGAAGCCAAACTAGTTGAATTTCAAGAAGCAAGTTATCAAAGAATCAGAAGTCTGAAGCATTCCCTTTCCATTTAATAATGAGGCAGTCTGATTCAGTGAGAAAGTTTCCAGTAGAGTTTTGGGTAAAGAAGGCATGTTTCAGTGGGTTGGTAAATTAGTTGGAGATGATAAAATACAAAAAGTAGGTAGAGAGTAAAAATTTGGAGGAGAAGAAAATATTTGGACAGTAGCCACAGGGTAATCAATATCACAGGAAGACTTTACAAAATGCAAGGAACTATTTGAATATATTCATAAAAGGCTAATGGAAAGGCACATATAGAAAGATGCAGAAGAAATTAAAGACAGATGGAGTGAGATTCAGGACATGAAGTAGACGAAAGGACAGAGAAGTTGACGAGCATGTGGGGTTCTGTAAAGTACTTGTGTGGTAGAACAATATGAAAACAGAATTTGCAGTCTAGTTTCCTTAGCTTTAAAGATAGGTTGATGCCTTTGACCTACTTTGTATGCATTATGAACAATAATGTTAAAACTTCATGTACTTTATAAAAATGTTCCGTAAATGCTAATAAAGCTCTTTTCTATAACTATCATGCCGATATATAAAAGTAGGTCATTGTGTTTTCATCTTTCCAAACTCTTGTGAAATCAAGAATAACCCTTAGAAGATTTATTGACATGTGGAAACATTCCTTCTTGAATACAACACCGTTCATTGAGTGGCTGTTTTGAAAAGGGTACCATGTGAGCCCCAGAGTTGTGGAAGAGTTTCTGCCCATTTTGAATAAGCACACTTGGGTCGGTATCTATAATCAATTCATTATATGAAAAAAGTTGATTGGTCCAGGATTCGCCGCTGTGAGGTGAGGGTGAGCATGGGACTGGGATTCCCATCATCATGAGGTGGAAATGGCATCAAGGATGAAGAGGAAATTGAGTTGTCAGGATTTCCTTTAGTGACACTGGGAATGAGAACTCCTAGGCACAGGGAATGACATTGAAAAAGGTACTTGGGGAGTGAATGACAGGAGTTTTCAGAGAATTACAGAGGTCCAAATTAATTAGAGGTTAGGGTCTGTGTTGGAACAGAGAGTGAGGAAGAATGAAAAAAGGTCGAACGAGGCCAGATTGTGAAGACCTTTGACTGCCAGGCAAATAAACTTGAGCTGTATTCAGTTAAAAAAAAAATGAGCGAGAACCACTCTGCACATCTTCAGAGCGTGGCTTCAATGACATTTATTTATTTTTTGCTATATACAGGCCACATGGAACGTCCTGGAACCAGGTGGAGTTATTAGGGGGCTATTGCAGCAGTCTGGGTAGTATGCTTTGCTATCCTAAAGGCTGAAATATGGTACAAGCTGAGGAGCAGAGCTATTGCTATCAAGAATTGCTGATATCATACGGGAAAAATAGGTGACTCTTTGGAAGAATTGCTGCTTTGTTGCTTCCATCAAAGACAGTTGATTTCTTTAGCTATTTAGTCTATTTTCTTGATTTAATTAAAATCAATAGTATTTAGTACGGAAATATGCACTTTGCTTCTATTTATATTATTTTTCAGTTTATATTTCTGTATCTAAAATAATGGTTTAAGAATGATTAAATTGTATGGAGTAGATCTTTGAAAATTATTTAACTTAACAGGCAATGCTTATGTATTTACAACAAGAAAGTAATGATTTATGTATAAAAATACATTTTTTTGACCATTCAAATCCAAGTTTTATTCTGAGACAGCATGTGTTTTTAAATCAAGCATCAACCTGTAATCCATTTCACCATTGATACTCAGCTAAAATTAGCCAATCATTCCCTCACTACTTGATGAAAAAAAATTTCTTTCTCTCATCTTTGGCTATTTTACCATGATCTTATTGAGAAGGATGGAACTGCATTTCATTTTCCTTTTTGTTTTCCTTGAATAGCTAGTTTCTCATTATGAAAAATACCCTTTGTATTTAATAGACAAATAGTAGTCATAAATGGAATTTGTAAGCTTACTGCTTGTACATTTTGTGATTAGATACGTCACTTTTGCTCACATGCTTTAATGAACAAAAGTAAATAGCACAGTTACAACTATAATTGGGCATAGGTAATCCCTTCCAATGATCTCTCTTTTGGTCTGATTTGTAAGGGATTTAATAAGCCTACTGGATTCTAGCCTTCTGCCTTTGGTCTCCTTCCTTTTCCCTGAGGCAGATATGCTTTCATCTCTGGAGTATATATCTGGCTTTATAACTGAGATACTCTTCTCATGAATCAAAAATGTGCTAAATGTATTTGTAGCTCTCCTAAATATCTTTTACTCTAGACTAATCTATATTTCTGAGTCCTGTTTGTTGACCAGGTTGGGACCTATTTCTGAGCTTCTCCTTTTTTGGTTCCATGCCAGCCCTGCCCATTCTGAACTGATTGGGGCACCCCGGGAGGAACTGGTCTGTGAAGGACCTGCCCACACTCAGGAGTCTGTAGCCATGGCTGGTACAGTGTGAGCTTGGGGGTGAGAATGAGCCAAGACAA
The DNA here is from genome assembly GCA_029593785.1 of Cabassous unicinctus. Classification (NCBI taxonomy): domain Eukaryota; kingdom Metazoa; phylum Chordata; class Mammalia; order Cingulata; family Chlamyphoridae; genus Cabassous; species Cabassous unicinctus. The sequence continues at coordinate 19,785 of JAQZBX010016812.1, forward strand.
GCTGGCTTCTGGCTGAACCCACTTTCCAGGTGGAATCAGGACACTTAGGAGGGATAACGTGACCTGCTTTAACCTCTTATTATGTGCTGTTTTGTTGCAATGCTCAGTGTGAGAACCAGCCTGTATTGTATTTGTAGGACTAATATACCCATATTTCTTTTATCCGATCTCTAATCTCTTCTGGCAGTTATCTCCTTCCTTTTGATCCTAACTACCATTTCTTTTTATTTTTACTCTCATAGGTACATTATCGTCTCTTTTTTTTATTTATCTCACAAGTTGTGGTATAATAAATACATGGTGTTTCTAAAGCATTTTTGCAAAAAAGCTCGCTGTGCTTTCTGGAGGCATGTAATAATTAATCTTTACGGAAACCCTATGAAATAGATAGGGCTGGTTAGGGTATTCAGCACAGAATTCACTAGACCATGCTGTCTCTCTATTATGATAGAGGATTATTATAATGTTAAAATGTTTATACACTGAGTACATAAATCTGTCGAGATTGATGTAAACCGAATCTCTTGGCAGAAATCCGAACATGCCTGTAGCATAAAATTGCAATTGTTAAGCATGCTTTATCAACTTCTGGTGTTTAAAGAATTATTCCAGCTCGGTACAATAAAACTCTCTTGGGTAGGTTGTTTCCTTTATGGTACTTCTTGGGGAGCGATGTGTGGGGAGTGGGGGAGGCTGATGCTACTGAACTTCTGGAATTCCAGCAAGGATAAATTCAGATTCTTCATAGAATTATTTTAAAACTGCAGCCGTCTTTTTTTTTTTTTTTTTTTTTTTTTGGTATATGCCAGACTCACGTGTATGTATATAACTGCTTCATTGACTTATATCATTGGTATTTTTATGGGTATATGCTGATAATATTTATTGAACCCTAGCTACATGTTTTATGCCTTTACAGAGTTTCTTGTGGCTCATCTGAATTACCCTTGTTTCAGTGCAATCAGCACAAACAGAACATCCTAAAGACTTTTCCCTCTTCAAGGAGGAAGCCCCATTATGTTTCTTAATTGAAAGCAGTATGTAGTCCTAACGTGCTCTGTGGTGTTTACCCCCACTGTATCCAATGGATGCACTGGGAAGGTGATGAGCAGATGATCAGGGGGGTGGGAGAGAAGGGTAGGGAGGCAGGGCTTGCCCATCGTTTCCCATCTCTTCCCCCGTTCATGCTTGTTGCCTTTCTTCCCCATCCGCCCGCCAACTTCCGTGGTTATCGAGCATGTGTGGTTGTTGTTAGATTCCATCTAAACACACACAGGTAATTAAATCTGGTAGGGATTCTTGGGCAAATTGGAGAAGCTTGGGAATTATAAGTAAATTGAGTTTGTGTACAGGTATATGGCTACTGGTCTGTACCACTCTTTGATCAGGATTGCAATAGACAGGGCTGCATGGTGGGTTTTGGATAGGTGGGGTGGTGTGTGCAGAGCTGTGGCATTTTGATTCGTAGGCACACGCGCCCCGAGCTGGGTGGGTGGTGGTCTCCTACCACTGAGGCACACTGCTCCTTCCTGGGAAGGACTCAGGGAAATCAGATTCTGCTGTTATATAAGCCCCTGGTTCTGGTCTACTGAAGTGCCAGGCATAAGGCAGCTCCTGAAGGTTTTTGCAAGGGAGAGTGGGGTGATGAAAGTGAAATTAAGGGAAGAGTAATTTATCATCAGCCTAACCTCAGAGGTCCTCCCTGTTCGGCTTCCGAACACCCTTCCTGCTTTGCCGCTTTCACATTCATTTCTAAATGAATATTTGGGGCTAAAAAAGAGGGGTGGGGTTTTACAATCTTTAAAATATGGTTAGGATGTGGATCATTTCTGAATAGACGAAAAACAAAAATCGTTCTCATTACCATTAGACCCTAAAGCTTATTCAGAGACCGGTGCCCTGACTTTGTTTGGACAAGGCCACATCTGGCCTACGGGCTCTCAACTCCTCTCCCTCTGCCTACTGGGCTTCAGGCTGCCACCTGATCCCGGACCCGTCCTTGCAGAGTTCAGCAGGGTGGATCCTGTTAGTGGGGTCAGCATCATGTCAAACTGTCTTTCTGTATTGATGTAGAGAAAATAACTGCTGCGTTGTGCTGTAATGTAGTGGACGGTTTGTAAATGTTTCCCTCCCATAATCCTCCAAAGTGTCAAAATATGAAATTGCTGTTTCCCAGATTTTTCTCAAGAGTTTGATTTGCTTATTTAAACAAGGTATTTTTTGAAATGAATTGTACAAGTAATATGTTGCAGAAAGTAGGGAAATAGATTTAAAATTATTTTAAATCTCAAACATCTAATAACCACAATTAATATATTAGTAACCGCCAGATTTTCCTAGCTATGCCTTTCCCATAGTTGTAATTAAAGTATATGTGCACTTGCCTCTTATTTTAAAGTTGAAATATTTTCATACAATAGAGTTTTCCCACCTCATTTTGGCATTGTTTTTGTGATCACACTTTTCAAAGGCTGCTTTTATTATTGTTGACTTAAAAATTCTATTGATTCCATATTTTTTCTCTTAAATTTTACATGTATTTTTAACCATATTTTATATTATTCCTTAGACTGCTTTGAAATCAGAAAGGATGCCTCATAAGGTATATTGTTAAATTGCTTTCTAAAAGTATCATGCAACCACGAGTTACTTTTTAAGCTTCTGTTTCATTTGGTAATATTATTTTCTTCTTTCATAAAATTTCCGGACAGCATATTCACAAAGAGCTGATAGTGATAATTTTACTAAGATCATATCGAAACTGTTTTAAAATGTGTTCAATAGCATCGAGAATTTACCAAGTTCCCATCATTGTGCTGGTGCCAGGCCCGCAGGCACGAGCGTGCAGATTCCTCCTAACTCCACAGGCCTCCGGGGGAGACCTGGTGCAGGAGACCTGGGCATGAAACTTGCCATGTGCTGCATGTGGTTTGAATTGAGAGCCTGAGGAGGAGCTATCGAATCTCATAAGGATCTTTGTGCAGTAGTTATTCCTTAATTCAAGCTGTGATTTCAGGTTTAAGTGATGGATGGGGATGTGGCTGATTTTTTTTTTTCCTTTGGTTAACGTTTGTCATATGTACCTAAATTTTAAAAAGTTGTGGATATTAATAAAAGAAAACTTCATAAGTTTTTAAACACAGAGTCATGCACCCAGATTCAATGGGTCTCTTCTAGTTGGTCAGTGATTAACCAGATCTTTACTGCCAGACCATGAGCTTTTCTAAAGGCTGTTGGTAGCCTACTATTTACACATATGATTGCAGTGAGATGCCTGGAAATGTCTTGGGGTAGAAAGTGAGAGGTTGTTAATAATCAGACCTTCAGCCATGATTCATGAATTATTTACTCACTAAATTAAAATTTAGAGGAAAAACGTGCACCAGAAATTGCATTATCAAATGCTTTACTAAAATTGTGTTGTCAGAATTAGAATAAAGCATATTTTGGGGATGCGTTTTTGCTTAACTTCTTCTGCCTAGCTATCTGAAATGATGTTTCAAAAAAGCTTGGTGAGAGCACTTTCTTCCAATGGCTTCAATTAAAAGAAAGAAAGAAAGAAGCAAGTAACTATTTGGTTTGCCACTGAAGTAGGTGTAGCCACCTTGGCTTCCAGCTGCGTTGATCCCTGTGGAAATGGTGTTGCTGTAAGACATTTACCCGCTAAGCAGTTCTAAGGCTTCTAAGCAAAACCGCTCTTTGGGGAATGAGTCCATTTACTTTGTGTTTTTAATTAAAGGTATCTAATGCTGGAGTGCCTGTTGGGTTTCCATTTTCTCAGACATCACAAATCAATTCTTTTAAGAAAAATCTAGAGTCTGATTTATATTAAATTATTTGTTAGAGTCAGGCTGTAACACATTCGCAGAGCAGGCTTTAGCACTAAATTTATCCAGGAGTCTTTTTTTTTTTTTTTTTAATTTGCCTTGGGTAGAAATTGGAGAGTCTTGCTCCCCCAGGTAGGTATGATTTCCAGCTCTGAATTCTGTTATGTCCAAGTTGCAGTGGCTCACAGTATGAGCTACCTCTGGTCTGAATTTCAAAGAATAGTGCTTAGGCCCAATTGCAGGGTGATTAATGACTGAGCAGGAAAGTTAAACACACAGCACTTTGTGGACTGAAGACCAGACCAAACAGTCCCTGTGGGAGATTCCACTTCCACCCCCCACCTTTTCCTGGACTCTTATTACCTGGAAGTTTCTGCATTTTTATGTATGAATGTTTTGGAGTATAACAAGAGCACTGACCTGAGAAAGCAGGAGGATGGTGTTGGGACCAAGGATTGTAGACGTAGATTGCCACTAATAAACACTATCTTCCTAGATGTATCTCACTATCACAGCCAGTTGAGCATTTTTATCCTAATTTTCTCAGCCTGTGCATAGATATTCTTTCCAGTTTCGTGTATATTTGTTAAGTATTGGCTAATTATGTTCTTTTCCAAGTGTTTGATAATAATAGTAAATCGAATAAGACTATAGACCAGGCCCTGTGGCCTTGTGCAGATTTTCTTCTTCCTGGTTGAGAACAATTCACTAATGAACTCTTCTTCCAGTACGGTGGTTAGACTAATCTGAAGGTAGCATTACTATGTCATTATCCATCTCTGAGTTCTGCATCTTGCCTATGAGGGGAGCATGAGGGATCTTGTCAAATGCTTTACTGAAATATGGACAAATTAAGATGACTGCATTTCCTTTAACCTGTTATTCTGGTATTTGTTGCTTTCCCTTGGGAATACTCAGAAAATGCTCAATTTAATATTGTTAGAATCTCATGGAGAATTTGGAATCATTGGTTTGTAGTTGTTGTTTTTTTTAACTCAGTTTTTAAGCTATAGGAACTGTACTTATCCCTCATGCTTACATATCATGCCCATTTTTATTATTCTCAATATTAGAAAATAGTGCATTAGATCATGCAGCCATTCGTTCAACTAATGGTTTTACATACAAGCGAGGGGCCAGGTACTTCTGCAAGTTTTCTCCATCACTTAGGATACAATGTGGATGAGAAGAGTGGAATTAATCATGGCAGCTATTAAATTAAGCTTAAACCATTGGCTGAGGTCATTTCATAAATCATACTAGACTGTTATTCTAACCACACAGAAACTCACGCCTGTCCTTTCCCCAACCTTTGCTTCTTTGGTCAAGAGTAAGTTATGAGCTAGGCTGCCTGAGCGCAAATAAACTCCCTACTCGAGTTATTGATCTTGTTTCGGAATCTACCTCTCTATTATGTTTCGAGCGCCGGTGTCAGCAGGAATATTGTTTTGCAAGTCACATATTTCATCAGGATAACATATGGCTGTGTTCTGACCTCTCTTCTCTTTAATTTGATTCTTAATGTTTTGACAGAGCTCTTATATTAAGAGTCCAAAAGACTACCATTCTCTTATATAATAACTTCATGGTTTTGTTATCTCACACTAGAAGCGGCATAAATTGACAGCTGCTCCTGCCACTAAGATTTTGTTTTCTTTGGTCAATGTGCTGTGCCTCTGATTCTATTTAAAAGGCGCATTCAACAAGTTACCTTGGTTTATACTTCACAGAAAGCTGTTTTTCTAAAGCTTAGCACAAGTTAAACTTTCAATGTGTAAAGTTTTATTGAATTATTTTCTTTAGTGCAAGCAGAAAACTGTTTTCACATTAAGTGAAACCTTTTTCAGCCTAACACTGTTGTGCCAGGCTATAGGGAGCAGACTTTGCAGGTGGGAGGTCACCCAGTGGTTTTCCGTTAGAGGAGATTTGAAGAAACCTCTGCTGTAGCTGTGGCTACTATTGAAGAATTACGCACAGCAAAGGAGGGAGATCCTTTGGGACATGGTGAAGTCTTAAGTTCTTAGGCTAGATTCTTTGATTTTCCTAAGAGTATATGAGCCTCATATACACAATTTCTTAACACTCAGGGTTTAATAAAACATTTGAGTCTGTATTTAAATGAGAAAATTGTATAGTTGATGCAACACAGCTTTTCAGGGAGCACAGTACTGAACTCACTGGCCCTCAGAGTTTAGAGAAACAGTATTTGGGGAGGATTGCTTGAAAGATATGCCATCCTTCCTTCCTCTGTGTTTTCCATTTTATCTAAAATCTATTCCCAGATCTGCAGAGACTGGGCCAAAGGTACACATCCATTTACCTCCCGGTGGAATTGTTTTACTGAATCAAATTACACTGGGGGCTGCTGCATTTATGCTAGCACACTTAGAGCCAATTTTATGACTCTCTAATGAGAAGTTTATGAATGCTTATGGCAAACATATTTAAACTTTCTTCTCGGCTCTAGTTGATGCCTTCATCCTTTTTCTCTCCTTTCCCTTTAGACTTATGTAATTCTTTTTGTGTGTGTGCTTTAAGTATTCTTTTCAATTACCTTGAGTCTTTTCTAGAATGGAGGCAGAATCTAAATAAACAAATACAGGACACCTGTAGCAGGAAAGAATAATTAGAAAAGAGATGGATTTGTTTTCTTTTTTGAACTTCTTTTGAACTTCTGTTCTGTGATCTAAGACAATATTTTTGTTGTTTTAAATAAGATGTTCCAGTAATTATTAGTAGACATAAATTTGTGTTAAAATTACTTACAGATATTGTAACATTTTATGTATCTTGTCTCAAGCAGAACTTCTCTAGTTTATTCAATAATTTAGCATATTTGCATTTATAATTAAGGCATACTGTCTTATATGATATTAACAAATGACTTTAAAGAAGTTTTACCTATATCATCTACTGATTTAAAAAAATTCTATAAAATGGGCATGTTCTATAAGAATTATCCCCATCTTAGAGGAGGAAACTACAGCTTGGTTATGTTTTGACTTGTGGAAAATTAAAATACAAACAAATAAAAATACATCACATAGCAAAGAACGGCAAGATATTAAATTTGAAAGAACCTTAAGAGTCACCCATAATTCATCAACTCTAACAATTGGTCTTTCACTCTCATGAAGTAATACTGAAAGGGACCTTAGAAAGCATTTTGTATAGCCTTTTTACTTTATGGGTGTAAACTATGGCATCCCCAAAGAATTTGCAATATATGTGGTGTCACACAATTAGTTATTGACAAAGTGGGACTATTTTAATAAAACCATATATCTTGGTAACCAGTTCAGTTCTCCTTGTATTGTGCCATGTGTCCTATGCCATAGCCCTTTCTATTTTCAGAAGACTCAAATGAATATTAAATACCTATATAAAGTCTACCCGTTGGGATCAGGCCTACCACCTGTGTACCCTCAAATAGAGTTGAGCAGTCTAATTCTTATTCCTGGTATCTACCACCAATCTCTTCCAACTCCTTGTTCAGTGCTTTTCCCCTTCCGATCCCTGCTTTATTGTAACCGTTCTTAAAATTAAATTGTGTTACGCTGACTCAACAGTTTATTAGTTCTTTTCTTTCTACAGTGAAATAGACCCAGAGTGAAAATTCTGCAATAGTCTCTTGAACTCTTTCTTTACTCTTTCTGTGTAGCGTTATGTAGTTCGTTGTCTGTTGGTTAAAAATAAATAAATAGAGTTAATCATCTCACAGCTCTGATCACTTAAAGAAGTAAACACTTGGAGAAATAATAATCTCAGCAATGCATTCAAAACAGGAGCACAGCCTTCAGAATCAGGTATATTCAAAGCAAGGCTCTGCCATTTACTGTGAACTCAGTCAAGTTAGTCATCTCGTGACACTTACTCTAAAATGTGAAAAATGCCTAAGTCATAAGTTTATTGTTGTGATTAAAATGAAACAGTGTTGTGTGTAGCATGGTGCAAGGAAGGCACAAGGTGATGCACATGGTAAGTGTTCACACTCGCATCTGATGTGTTGCAGTGACCCAGATTTACTTATTTCTTCGTTTGCAAACAGGAACATAACTTGGTTTATAGTGTAATTGAATTGATAGTAAGGTGCTTTCAAGCATGATTCTACTGAATAATTTTAGTCATAGTATCTTACCGCCAATATAATGCCCTGTTCATTTGTATTATTTTTCTCAGTTACTTTTAACCAGGGATTTTTGGATTTTTTTTCCCTTGATAATCTAAAATGGTACAAACATACATTTTAGCCATATCAGGTGATTTCACTTTATACTATTCTGTGAGTTGGCCTAAAAATTTCATAGTGAGATAACCTACTTGTTGCTCTTAGGGGGTGTTTCTGAATCTCTTGTCTAGACCCAGAATAAAAATGCTTTCAAGTCTATTTTTGTGGTAACAAACCTGGAGTTTTTTTTTTTGTTTGTTTTTTTTTTAATCTGGGTGTGAATGCCAGTGATTACCTCTGCCAATACATCTGCCCTTGGGACCTTGACACGATTTCAAATCTATTTAGGGGAAATTGTAAGACCCAAGGTAGTAGTTTATTATGAGGTAGTACATTTTCAAGTGCTTTCAAAAATGCTTTAAAATTATGTGTTAAAATAGCTAGTAAGTTATCTTTATAGGCCAATTGTAATAATATACTTAGCCAAAAACTTGTTTATAGTTGTTTTTTAAAAAATTTTTATAGAATGCCAGTTTCTTTAATAGCTGGAACATGTGGTTAAGTTTATCAGGGACAAAGTCTAAGCAGAGGTAATGGACCTTGGATCCTTATCATAGGAAGGCACTTATTTCATGAAGTTAAACCACCACCACCACTACTACCCTTTAGTGTTGTGACTTGTAAAAATGTGTATTCCTACTAGTGGATCATTTTTTTAGACTTGCTTTTGTATCGGCCAACATTTTTATTTTAACCAAATTGCAAAGGAAGAAATTAAATATTTTAGAGAGAAGTTATACCTTGTCTAATGGAATCGCAGTCTTTTACTGTTAGTCTAGTAGTTCTGTTGCTTTAACTCTTATTATAATAAATTCAACACAATGTGCTCATCAACAGTAAAAAGAAGTCCTAGCTTATTTAACATTTGCATGGCTTTGGGGAAAAGAGGGGCTATAAATTTATAATAATAGCTTTTATTTTATTTGCTAAAAAATGGTTTGATTTTAATAGTGAGAAGAAAACTTGTAAAATTCACATGATTTGGGGCTTTTGAGACATTATCATAGCAAATTGCTCCTTCTGCACTGACTAGTCTTTCTTGTATCCTTCACTGCTGTGCTTCTTAACTGGGAAGTCCCAGACTATAACTTGACACGATCCTAGGCATGATCTTAGACATTACAGTATCCAAAAAGAAGGACTGCTAGTTTGTGAAACCTAGCCATGCTTTGGTCTAGGTTTCATTCTTGAAGTGCTTGTAGCAGAAGACATTATACCAGGAATATGGTATTTCCAAGTGTGTAGGGGTGTTAGATATTCAGGTCCATAACCTAGGGTCTGTGGCCCATGAGGCTGTCCAATTTTGAGCTTCAAAGGCTTGTAAACTCAATTTTACATACTTCCTTAGAGAAGAGGATTGATAGTGTTCTTAGAATGGGTTCTGGAACTTCACAAAGATTAAGAACCGCTGCTTCTATAAGCAGTTATTTCCTTCTTCTTTATATACTAAAAAATCCAATCTATAGATGTGTGCTTTAAACTTATGTTTAGGTGGCTAAATCATGTGTATAAATCCATTAAATCCACATGTGTCCAACTTCATTAGCATTTCCAGTTGTTATCTGGCTTCTTGTTTTAGGAAATTGAATTATTAATATATTGAAGAGTGCTATTAATTTGATAATGCTTTTCCTGATAAACACATTGAAGTCTTTCAGCTTGATATTAATTTTAGCTGTTCCAACTCTTCCAAATGAAGTGAATAAACCAGTCCAATTTACTAAAGACACAAAGCATTGGTCACAGATTATGCATCAATAGTCTTAGAGGAGAACCAGAGATAATATAATCAAGGTTTGCCATGTCTGAAGTGATGATTCCCTCAAAGCTGAGAAAGCTGGTGCTTTAAACTTTGGTTGATGGGGGCTCCTGAGCTTAGGCCAGAGAGCCTGTAGAGATTTGTACCTGATGAGACCTTTCCTCTTTTGAGTATATAATAGCTACGTTTGCCAGAAAACCAGATCAAAGCATAGCAGGGGAGATTACTACTGTTGGTTTTATCAGCCATTTTACAGCTATAGCTCTTCAAAAGCAGATAACAGGGTGGGGGTGACTGGAAGCATTTGCTTTCAGCCTCCCTGTGGTGCTTCATTTTGATTTGTGTAAGAAGCAGGGAGGGCCATGTCCACAGCGTGGACACCTGGTTGGCCCCCTCTCCATCCCTGTCAAAGTTTAAAGCACCTAACTAGTAATCAGTGCTCTGCAAACAGGCCCGGAGGCCACCATGTTTCCTTTGCTTTTGACTTGGCAACTGCTGTGGCTCCTTCGGTCCCTGGCCTTCTGCCGGCCATCTCAGGTACCTTGGCTTGACTTCAGAAGCCTTCTTTGAGGTTTGCAATTCTCCCACTAGTGTCAAGGCAAAGGATGACAGCTCCTCTCCCCTCCCTCCGAGGAGCTCTGCACTCAGACAGCCTTTGTCTCTAAGCCTTTTATTTCTTAGAGGCTGCTCTTGATGTTAAGGACCAGGCTAAAGCAGGTCTTACTTGCCAAAAATTGACAATTGAAGTAAGAATTGTAGCTCTTGGAGCTAAAAAAAACCAACAACACAAAAACAACAACAACAACAAAGACCTTATCTATCATGCCCTGCCCTCTCATTTTATGTAGCAGATACGCAGTTAAAAAACAGTTGCTACAATCTTGGTTTCTTGATGCCTGACTGGTTCACTGTTTTCTCCATGATGAAATGCTACCCTGACTACTTTGATATTGAATGAAATGGTTTCATTTCTCCATTTTGGCTGAGATGTAAATTCAAATTTTCTTGAAGAACATTTTGAAGAAATGTGCGTGATCTAAAACAATTTCCAAAAAGGCTTTCTAAATTATAGGACTGCAAGAAATATGGTTAATTAATGTTATTTTAAATGCTGTATTAGTTTGAATTCAAACTTGTTACATGGGGGAAACTCGTGACAGTCCTGCACCTGTCTGCGCTGTGCCTTGAAAATGTTCAGAATTGCAAATGGTGGACTTAGATCTTTCATGTGGAATATGTTTACTCTGGGGTTCAGTAGCTCCCCTCTTATCATCAATACATACCCGTACCTGTTATTTATGGGCCTTGTATTTGGCTCCGTAAGGTTGGGTGTGAAGGGTGATAGAATGTAAAATGCCTTGACCTTTGAATAGCTACAATTCAGTTAAAGTTTTATTTCTGTCCCCAATATACTGAAAACTTTTGGCATCCAATTGAATTTATGCGTATCACTTTTCTCATCTGAAAAAAATACAGTGTTGCATTTTAGACACTTTCTAAGGTTTCCTCAGTACTAAAATTCTAGGATATGACTAGGAACATAATTTTACTATTAATCACTATATATAAATATATGTGATTATATATGTGCATTTTTCTTTTGTTTTAATAACATGTGGTTAACATCACCATAATTTGTTGAGGTCAAGGCCTTGGTCAAAATCCTACCCAAATTGAAACATCATTCCTATGGGAAAGCATAAGCCCCTTTACAGCTCTCTGCTTTATGGTATGGTTTCCAGGAAACCATCATGGCCAAAAAGCAAGGACTGCCTGTCATGAGCTAAGGATAATTGACTGGCAGTTATAATCAGCAGAAGGGAAAGTTAATTTAATGGGTTAAAAGACTTTCTTGTAGCCCCAGAGAATGCTAAATTGATTTTGTTGTACTACACGGAAAAATTGCACCTTATAGAGGGGGTGTTGCTTCAGTAAATTCCACAGTAAACTTTTTCTCAAAGTGTTTGGAGAATACATTGCTTTCCAGCAACTACACAATGGTTTTAAGAATCTTGGAAATAACTACTCTAAATGTTTTCATTTGTGGATTGTTATCCCTAGAGCTTTTGCTCCTAGTTAGAGAAACACACATAAATAAAGATTTTGCATAAGTAGCTGGCTATTTTATATTTCTAGCTATCAATAGTTTATACATGAACTGTTGACATTTACTCTGTTGTGCAACTGTGTCCCAGTTTCTATATTTCTATCAGTGACACAATCATTTGCAGAATCTCTCTGGCCAAAAACTTCATAGTTGGTGTTAACTTTCATTGCTACCCAAATCTCGCCTCCTTTTTACATGGTGTAGCAGTTTGATATTATTTATGAACTCCAAAAAAAAGATATGAGTTATGTTTGTAAACTGGTCTGTTCCTCTGGGCGTGATGTCCTTTGACTGTATTAAATTCAATGGTTTTACATTTACGTGACTAAATCAAGATGAGGGCTTTGAGTCGACCACATCAGTAGGGTGAGACTCAGGGTTCAGTCTCTGCTCCCATGGTGGGCTCACATAAGCAGACACACACAGAAGAAGATATGGAAGAGGAGAGAACTTGGTCATTTCCGTCCTGCCATATGACAGAGAAAGGAGAAGGCTCAAACAGCTAAAGCCCTGGGGAGAGCAGAGCCATTTGCCTGATGGTTTGCAGCTGAAGAGACCAGAGCCCTGAGCAGCTGAGAAGGTCCACAAGGAAAGTAGCCCTCCAGCCTACAGCTGAGAAGGGAAGAAGCTGGGCTCACAGACCCTTAAGGGGAAGAGGAAGGCTGAACCCTCATAGAGACCGGTAGCCATCTTGCTCCAACACGAAGCAACTGACGTCGGTGAGAAAGGAACCTTGAGTTGGACTCTAGGGCCTTGTAACTGTAAGCATTTACCCCAAATAAATACCCTTTATAAAAGCCAACAGATTTCTGGTACCTTGCATTAGCACCCCTTTGGCTGACTGATACGCATGGTAAAGTCAGTAAAATGAATTACATTGTCTTTGAAATATGTTTCATACCTGTCTAACCTTTTCTATGGCCACCATCACCTGGATTTCTATGTGGCATTTTCCTGGCTCGCTGGCTTCCCTGCCATCAGTCTCCAAATTTTAGGGAATGCTGCAAACTGCTACTAAATAAATTTCCTTTTAGCACTTTGAACAGGAACTGACTTTGGGGGAATCAAAACCTTTGGCTTGATTTTCAGGGCTCTCTGTAATCATGCTCTTTCTGCCTTTATATTAAGTTAAAATGTAACCTAATGAGCCTTCCAGCATCACCTGATCGCTGTCTCCCCTCTGAGCAGATTTATGTAGATAGACCTATCATAGCCCATATAATGTCCTCTTGTAACTACCCCATTCTTTGCTACTCTCTGGCTTCTTGACTGTTGGGATTCCGTTTATTTTAGCTTTGTAGCCCAATGCCCTCCTGCCCTGCTGCCCTGCCTGGAACATGGACAGATGCTTCTTCAAGAATGTTTCTGCTACGTAAGCACAGGATCTGTATATTCTACTTGAATCTCTCTTCACCACATTGCCATGCACAGTCCTGGGCACAAAATTCAGTCCTAAAATCAAGGATTGCTCCTTTAGCTCCTATCACAAATTAAATACTTAAGAATTGTTAATTTATGCTGTGTGATGATTTTTGTTCCACAGGTATTTGTCTATACGTATACTGGATTCAGAACATTGTTAGCTTTTGGTACTTAAAATTCTTTTTATACATGGTAATTGTGGAAATTTAGTTTTTCTGCATGTATTTTACTGACAGGTTCACAGCAGTAACTTGTTGCTGGTGTACAGTTAGTCATTTTAATTCTTATTCTAATAATGGAGAAATTAATGAATTTAATGAATGTAGTTTATATATACATTTAAATTAGATACCATTTCCCTTTACCTATAAGATTGATAGATTATAGAAATTTAGAAGCCATTTTATTAAATGGGCTTCATGTTATTAAAGAGGATACATTGTGCCCTGTAGGAATAAACCGGGACTAATTAACCCTTAGCACATGAGATATGAGGCTGTTATTAGCAAGTTATTCTCCTGATTTTAACTTGACAAAGATACTACAGATTGCTTTCTGTTTTGGACATCAGGGTGATAGCTTGTTGCATATGATTTCCCCTGTATTATTTCTTTTGATGAGGGTAAGAGTAAGAGAAAGACTGAAGAAAATTGCAGAACAGTCACAAGCCATCTTCATTAGGAGTTCATATTTACATTTTGTGGCGGGAAAGCAAATGATAATACTAACGATTAGTCCCTTCAAGCATGGTAAACATGCATACCCCTCTTTCTTGCCAAAGTAAGAAAAGAAACTTGACAGGTATCTCTTGAGGCAATAAAGTAAATCTCCTGCTTTTGTTTTGGTAAACTCATCGATTAACACTTTATTTTGTCTTAAAAGAATCTTTAACTGGCAAAGAATATACTTGTAAGGATGGGTTCAATATGTTAAAGATATTTTACTTTAGGTGAAATCTACGTTTAAAAGGAACTCAGTACTCTAGAGAAAGGACTGATTTAGGCGATCAGGTTATTGTACAGTAATTTAATGAGAGCCATTGTTTTTTAGAGACTGTAAAACAAATGAATTGTTAAAAATAATTTTACTGTTCACTGGGGCACAGTGATTATTACAGAATAATGATTTTGTATTGGTAATGCAGTTCGGCAAATGCAGAAAACTGCTTCACTCTGATACTTTGTCTTTCTGAATATGGACTTTCTTCCCCCAAAAGACTGAATGATCATAATAAACGTTTCTAACAGTTCTCTGTCTTCTTTTCTATCAACTTTAACGATTCTCTTGCTTTCTTTGCATTTTATGTTTCTTCTCATGTAGAAACCATGTCTTTTTGTGCTCAATAATTGATGACCCTTGGAATTTAGTAACAGATGTGGGTTAATTTAAATCATCATCATCAATTTAACATGCACCTCTGGTAATACGTTTTCCACTTTTAAAAAATTGTATCGTGAAGCAAAATGTGCTTCTCTGGGGAGCAGCAGTGATTATAAGATAATCACACACCTCTAGGGCATAAGCATGGGAAAGGTGCAGACAAATGTATCTATTCCTTTGACATAATGATTATTTCATAATAACTAAGTGCTTTCACTCCAGTTTTCCCTGCCACCACTATCCCATTTTCCCCCATTCTATTAAGCTGAAAAAGAATAATAGAATTTTTCTTGTGTGCTAAAATATGATGCCTGTAGTTTTATGATGGTTCAGTATATATTTTAGCCGAACTGCACATTTCCCTCTATTCACTAGGAAATCAGAATGGCCCATTAGCCCAAGAAGTTGATATAACAGAGAAAACGGATTTTTCTTGAGTTCTTTTGCTCATGCCTTTCTCAAGATCTGCCTTCTCAGGAAACTCACACTCTGTTGCTACTGAGTTTTGATGTATGTTTTTGTGTTTGTGAATTTTGACTATTGTTGGAATATTTAAGCCAAAAATCTACGCTGCGCCCAACATTTCAAGGACTGTACACAGCCACAAGCCCAGGGCCAGAGGCAAGGGATTTTGTATGCTGTTATTTTAACTGGAGTTTTGTGGCCTGTTTTGTGAATCACTCAGTATAAACTTTTTTGAGAAAGGTGTTTTGTGAATTACTGGTAGTAGCCAAATATTGGAAGAAGAGTTACACGGTTTTAAAGAGCGTGGGCTTTAGGATCAAATCCAGCTGTAATAAAATCCCAGCTTAATCACTTGCTAACTCTTCCCCTGTACAACTGTTTACTGTGTCTGGGCCTCAGATTTGCTCAAAAGTACCCTCAGGCACTGTGTGGCAGATAAGTGCTTAATAAAAGGTAGCTGTTTGTGTTTTCCTTCTTTTGATTCCCATTGTGCTTATAAGATTGTGTGTATGTGTGCATGTTGTGTGTGTGTATGTGGGGGGCTGTCTGGTGGTGGTGAATAGCTTTGTATAAGAAACAGGAATAAGGATACTCAGGCTTTGTTCTGTGTTCTGGGGATAGCATGAACAATCTAAGCGATTCCTGAACTAGTGTGTTGGCATTAACTGCTTCTTGTCAGCAGTTCGCAGGCCTTTGCTGAGACTTGGGCATAGGAGCTCACTGAAGCCATGATCTTTTTAGCGGGACTCCTATAGAAAAGTGAGATTTATTGACTTCCTACTCCTTGTGAGAGCAGTCCACCTCATCACCTGACCACCTCAAAACAGCCCTGTGTTTCAAAGGATGAGTGAGAAGTGGGGTAGGAAGGCTTAAGTAATATTCTTAAACAGGTGGTAGTAATGACCTGGGATCTAACCCTAGGTAGGTTAAGGTCAAAAGAACCTTACTAGCAAACCCAGGCTTTATTTAACAAGGCTTCTTCTCTGAAGGTCCCTTTTTTTCTTTTTTTTAAAGCATCATCTGTTAAATGTAAGCACACATCAAATGGTCCACTTTTATATAACTGACAAAATACTTGGCTTGAATATTTCTGAACATTTTAAAATGAAAATTGAAGTTATATATCTCTTTCTTAAAATGGGTTAGTATTCCCATCATCTCTAAATGCCTGATGATTGAAAAT
>JAQZBX010016813.1:0-36146 GCA_029593785.1 Cabassous unicinctus
GTGACAATGATATTCTTCGAAATAGAGTCCTAGAGAAAGAAAATATGGTTCCTAGGGGGAAACCAAAAAGATTTTGGCAGGAGGTAAAAAGGAACTTTGTGTTTTTAAGGAAAGTTGTTGATTACTTCAGAATTCAATACTGGTTTATTTTAATAAATGCCCTTCTTGTCAACTCTGTGCCTGTTATGTGCTCAGTGCTTTTTTTGTTAAAGTTTTATTTTGAGATAATTGTAGATTCACATGCACCTCTGAGAAACAATACAGGAAGGCTCTGTATACCCTTCACCAGTTTCCTCCAATGGTAACAACTTGCATAACCATAGTGCAATCTCAAAGCGGGAAACTGACACTGATACAACGTTCCTCCAGTTTTACATGCATGCATGTATGTGTGCATATGTATTTAGGTCTACGCAATTTTATCACATGTGCAGATTCCTGTGAACACCATCACAGTCAAGATAGAGAACAGTTCTATCACTCAGTGAGTGTGTGTGTTCATATTAATATTTACAGATAACATTTATTGAATTCTTACTAAGTCTACCCTCAGCACTAAGCATTTACAGTCATTGACTCATTTAACTCTTTTCTATGAGGTAAATGGCAAAGGTATCCACTGTTTATATCAATTCACCCATCTTCAGATAACAGTACTCTGGTATACCAGATAATCACCCTGTTTCCCACCCTTCATCTTGGTGCCTTCAGTGGTTGACTTCTAATGTAAGGTCCAAGGTTGAGCATATGACTTAGTTTGGACCATCAAAATTTTGTTTCTCCTGTCATGCGACAGGTACATAATTTAATCAGAGCCAATAAGGCTTTCATAGGTATTGCTGAGAGAGAGAGAGAGAGAGAGAGAGAGAGAGAGCTCTTTTCTTTTCACTAGATTTGGACAGAAAGGATATAGATGAGGAGCTGGAGGCAGCCATCTTAGCACTTTGTGGACACAGACAATGAATACCAACATGGAGGAAAGTGGCTGACAGGTGAAGAGAAATGAGATACTAATGATGCCATTTAAACTTCTGTATCCAGCAGAGCCTGGCAGCAGTCAGACTACCCTTGCACTTTTCAGTTAACTGAGCCATATTCCTTTTCTCCTCAATTCAGTTTAAATCAGGGTTCCTGTCACTAGCAGCAAAAGACTCTTAACTCATTCTCTGGTACTGTTATTATATATGTTTCACAAATGAGAAAACCAAGGCACAGATATCTTAAAAGCATCCATTTTAGGAAAACCAGTGAGTATATAATGGAGTTAAGGTTGAATCCAGACAGTATGTATGTAGATATTATATATATTCAAAGTGTTAGGATACACTACACTGTGTCATTGGACCAAATTAACAGGGGGTTAGACTCTTTATTTTATAGATGAGGAAACAGGTCTGAGAGGTTAGGCAGGTAATTCTAACAGTTATCTATTGCTGCATGAAAAAAAAAACACTTCAAAATTTAGTGGCTTAAACAACTTATTAGCTGATATATATATCAGCCATTTGGACTGATTTCAGCTGGGATGGTCTCCTGTTAGTCTTTCTCAGCATCACTCATTTGACTGCAGTAGCTGGCAGATAATCTGGGGCCTGGAGGGCATGGAGTGGTGTGAATTAGTGGAATGGTCAATCTCGGATCCATACCGTCATTCATTCTCCAGTAGCAGTTGGACAGGGGATAAATGAGAGGAAGAAGGAGGGCAGTTGGGGAAGGGAATGTCTTCAGTTAAGTCATGGAGCCAGGCAGGCTGGAGTAGAGAATGGATGAGTAGGAATGGCCTGAGAACAGCTTGTTAAACACTCAGAAGACAGGTTGCAGATGGCTGGGAACCTTCTACCATTTAGGCAGGGGTACCTATAGAAGTTTACTTGGATTATAAAGCAGTTTAAACTCTCCCAATTATTTATATTTCTTAATTAATAGCCCTTGTTCCTCTGCTGTGTTGCTAATATAAAGGACTTATATTTTTAGCTAATAGATTTTTAAAACAATATTTCAAGTTAAAAAATAAATAAATACAGGTGCCTTGAAGTTATGAATATGTTTTACAATCACATTTTAAAGCTACTCATTTCTATATAAAATAAAGTTATAGGCACTTTCTTTCTTTGATCTTCTCTACAATTATCACAAATATAATTAGGCAACTGCTTATAATTATAATTTCACTTATTTAACAGAGAGCCATAGACGTTTTATAAGGCAATAAATCTTATTAAATGTTTCCTAGAGCATCAACTGATTCATTACTTTATAAGACATGCTTATAAAATGCAAATTAAATAATAACTGGAAACACCTCAGTTAAATGCCACCAGGATACTTAGTATATACTTCTATAAGGGATCTGTATTTTTCTATTTATTTTTAAGCAGTGTTTTCATAAACTTATGGTCAGGAAGATGTTTACGGTAGTGTGAGGGTGTGTGAGTGTGCGGGTGTGGAGCACAGGGGTTGGTAAATTAAATACTGGCTTAAAATGATAAGTCCCCCTTCATTAAAATCAGAATCCTCTGAAAAACTACTTAACAATACATCAAAGGAGTCCTACCCTTCCACCAAATAATTTCACTTCTAAGAACTGAATTTTCCAAGGAAATCATCAGAGACCCATTCAAAGATATAGGTGCAAAGATAGTGGTTGCAGCAATATTCTAAGTGCACAACTATGTCTAAATCAGTTTGTTATGGTCATTTGATGAAACACTCAAGAATTTTGAATGATATTTTTAAAAGATAAGTACATGAGGGAAAGGCATATAATGTAACATTAATGGCTTATGTTATAATATTGATTTTTTGGAAATGATATAAAAACATATTTACAATCTAATCCCACTTTTATAAAAATATATATCTATACAAAAACAGAACAAATGGAAATGTATTAATTATTGTGTGGTTATATCTGTACGGTGGTATAATGAATGATTTTTTAAAAATCCTTTTGGGAGTTCACGACAATTAAAAAAATACTCTACAATTAATATCTATTAGTAATGTCATATTTGGGGAAATAAACCTGTCATTAAAAGAAGACAGGAGCAGAGATAGAGACAGCAACAGAAATAGATAGGTGGATGGATGGATGGATGGATGGATGGATAGATATAGAGGCAACTTTGTTAACTGTACATATTAATGGGTTCAGATTTTAATGAAAGATATTCCAATTGATAATTAGGAAGTACAGATCAGTCAATTTAAGAAAAGCTAATCCAACCCTAAAATAAAAATATAACTTAATAGAGTTATGCTCATGCAGAGTCAAAGAAAGATGCAAGCATGCCAAGAAAGCTGACAAATAAGAAGACAAAACATTGCCAAATTTTAAAATAAGCTGAAAAGCTCAGAGTTTGACATATTAATTGATCAGCTGGATTGACAATAGAGTATAGTATTTGAAATGTTTAGAATTTACTGCAATTAAAATCATTGTATAAAAGTATCAAGTTCATCTATTTAAATCTCTCAAGAACATAGGCAATGCCTAATAAAAGAAAACAGACCAATATGTCAAGCCCTCAGTATTACTGCATGTAACTATGAACCTTATTCTTCAAAAATTGAAATGTAGTGGTTACCATAGGTTCCAAGGGAAGGGAGAGGGAAGAATAGAATAGATAGAACATAGGGCATTTTTAGAGCATTGGAATTGTTCTGCATGATCTTGCAATGAAGGAACAGGCCATTTTAAATTTTGTCAAAACCTATAAAAGCGTTCTGTGCAAAATGTAAACCTTAATGTAAACCATTGACCATGGTTATTAGCAATGCTTCAATATTTGTATATCAGTTGTAACAAGTGTAACATACACACATAAACTGTTATTAATAGGGGAGAGTGGGAAGGGGGAGTGGGTACATGGGAATCCCCTATATTTTCTATGTGACTTTTCTGTAACCTAAAGCTTCTTTGATGATAAAGTGAAAAAAATAAGACACTGGGGAAACATACAGAAGAATGTGTCACTGTACATAAAAGATAACAGATCTTTTGTGAAAGACACAATGAAAATTTTTAAAAAAATTTTTTATTTCTGTATTTTGTTATTTTTATTTATTATTATTTTATTTTTATTTTTATTTTTATTTTTGGCTTTTTTGGGGGGGAGGTTTTAGATCACAGAAGGGTCACACCTTTGGCAGGGGAGGAACACTGGGTGCGGGATGTCAGTGATGAGGGTATGTGTGGGGAAGGGTGCACCTTGGTCATGACTTTATGGAATATGAATATGTAAGTGGTCATGGGGCCTTGTCTTGGTGGGTGGAGACCCACACAATAACCAAAGAATATTTATCCCATCCTGGGAAGTCCTGCTACATTCTCTAATACAGCAGCAAGAATCCCCTGAGTACATGGGCAGTGCCTAGTGAAGGAAAAAAGACCATTATGCCAGGCGCTTGATATTGATGGTTGTGCTTATGAACTTTTTCTTGTGAAATTGAAACTTAGCCTAGTATTATATATTGCCTAAGAGTTACCTCCTGAAAGCCTCCTTGTTGCTCAAATGTGGCCTCTCTCTAAGCCAAACTCAGCATATAAATGTACTACCTTCCCCTTGATGTGGGACATGACTCAGTTCATTAGATTTGCCTAGGACAACTAATAAAAGGATGATGATGGACAACACCCATCCCAAAAAACAGAGTATCTACAACTGTAAGCAAGACAGTTCTGTCCATCTGCTCCATGGGATTTAAGCCCTCTCTTAATCGAAACAGACTAGGCATCACCATCCCAAAATCCACAAGATTGAGGAATGAACAGACATAGGGGGAAATGCAACTATGGACTAATGTAGACTTACTATTTTTCTAGCAATGGAAGAACTTGTATAATTGATACAAAGGAAGTACCAGAGGTTCTGAAGGGAGGAAGAGGGAAGAATAGGTGTAACATGGGGGCATTTTTGGGACATTGGAATGGTCCTGAATGACCCTGCAATGACAGATACAAGCCACTATACATTTTGTCAAAACCTATAAAATTGTGTGGTGCAAAGTGTAAACTATAATATAAACTTTAGTCCATGGTTAGCAGCAATGCTTCAATATGTGTTCATCAATTGTAACAAATGTACCACACTAATGAAAGTTGTTGTTAATGGGGGAAAGTGTGGGAGGGGGAGAAGGCAGGGTATATGGGAACCCCTTATATTTTTGATGTAACATTTATGTAATTTAATGCTTCTTTAAAAATAAAAGAATAAAAAAATAAAAAATAAATAAAACTGATGTGCTGAACAAAAAAAACTACAAATTCAGCACTTTTATTATAATTTATTTTCAACTCTTTACTTCTAGAACATTTATTTTTTCCATAAGTAAGAATTCTGGTCCCAAAATTAATATAGTGTCCAGACTTCAACAGGATTGAAAAAATAAATCTAGTGATTAGTGTCAGTAACTGCTGAGACATTGTCATTACGAAATAAAATCAAGACAGTTTCTGCCACTTTTAATCTTGAATGCTAATGCCCTGTAAAATTTGATTTTCCAAGACATAAATAAGTTTTGATAACTCTCATAGGTCTAAAGAGGGAGCTATTGACTAAGAATGACTTGAATATGTCAAATTGAATAGATATTTCCCAATTCACTGAGGAGCCCTTGTACATGGTACTAACTGAATTTGATTCTATTGATACTTGATTGAAAAAATAAATCACTCTATGAATCAAATTCAATACTATAAATTTGAAATACTGTTTTACCATTAATATTTTCTAGGTGCAACAGTTTATCTTCCTTAGCATAGGATCCCCCACCTTCATTGTAAATTGATACAAAAAACACTTTTAAGATTGATAAGTATTGCATTTTTATGTGTTCTATGATCAAGTATTATGATACTTGTCACACCTTATTTATACATCTTCACAATATTCTTAAGTGATTATGTTAATAGGCTTAACCTTGAAAAGCAGTGCCAGAGATTAGGACTTTGAAAGATCATGACTTTAAAAAAATTTTTATTAGAGAAGTTGTGGTTTACAGACCAATCATGCATAAAATACAGGATTCCCATACACCACCCCACCACCATGCATTGGTATGGAACATCTGTTACAATTGACAACACTTTTTGTTAATTGTATTAAATTTTTTTAACAGTGATGAAAAATTTATAAAATAGTACTATAAAGTATTGTACATAGTTTTTACATTTGGTGTATTTTTTCTATATACTACCCTATTATTAACACCTTGAATTAGTGCCATACATTTATTATAATTCGTGAAAGACCATTCTTATACTTGTACTATAAACTGTAGTCCATTGTCTACAGTAAGGTTCACTGTGTTATACCCTCCTATGCTTTATCTTTTCATTTTTATTCTAGTTACATATACAAACTAAAGATTCACCTTTTAACTACATTCAGTGCTATTAATTACACTCACAATAATGAGCTACCATGGTTTTTAAATAATTAATCTTTGAATTGCAATAGATTGTAAATACTAAATAAGAAACTCAGTGCTAAGAAAGTATATTGAGTAATAATTTCTGAAACAATCAGTTATCCACAATATATGTGGTGTACCTTGTGAAATAAAGGTGGCCACATCTAGGTACTGTTTATTTCAACCTAGTGGTTATTAACTGTCAGTAACTACTGAGACATTCTCATTATGGAATACAATCAAGACAGTTTCTGCCAATTTTAATCTTGAATGCTATAAAGTGTTCAGAGAGCAAGGCCAAGCAGAACACAATTTGTATTTCTTTGAACACTGTTAAAACACTGTCAGTGGATCTGCATGTGATACTCTATTGCTGGGAATGTTTAGGTTCCCCTCACCCTCCACCATGAGTTGACTGCCATCTTTTCTGATGAGATTTTCATAAAATGGCTGTGATATTGAGTTGTGATATGGATCACACCTCTGCTTCATTCTTACCTGCTTTGAGAGCTCTATGAAATGTGACTTGTGGTAATTGACAGAGAGTTCAGTCCAAAGCACTATTTCCTTCAAGTTTGATTTTTGACAACTCCTCAGACTCCTTGAAGGCACTCCGTTAGTATCTCAAGTTGGTGCAATATATTTACTCACATAGTTTTAGAGAATAATGATAAAATGTAATAAAAGTACACTGCTAATAAACTTGAGCAAACTATCCAAATGATAAAGAAAGAATTATTTGCATTGTTAAAAAAGACATATAAATTAATTACATACCTGAATATAAAAAAGAAGACGACGATACTATGTGTTAAATATAGAGACAGGTTTTTAAATTTTAAAGATTGAAGAGAAAACAATAACAGAGCACATTTTTACAATGGGCAATAGTTGTTAAGTTTGATGTTTTCAATAAGAGGGAATATATACTGCTTTAGCTCTTCCCTAGAGGCACTGGAAATATTTATGGAAAAATAATTTCTTAGACTTGAATAAAAAATAAAGCTAACAATTATTCCATCTCATTCATGAAGTTGTAGATCATTGGCTTGAATCACTTGGCTATCAAGAAAGAAAGACTAAGAAGATTAATTGTCCTACACTTAAAATCAAACTCTGCCTGAGGGAGACAGGTACCCAGGGTTCTGCAGTACATATCTAGATTGATTCCTCATGGATATATTTTATTCACTATGGAATCGTTTATTAACATCATTTTAGTACCAAGACCATCTGTGACTTGGAATTTAGAATCATTTACAATAGATGACACTTTAAAAAGTCTTTCAAATATGAAGGCAACACTTTTCTTACCCAACAACTGTAAGTTATGTGTTTTATTTAATTTTTTATCATTTATATGGTGCATTTGCTTTAAGCAGGTCAAGTTCTTTCATTAATCATCTATCTGAAGAGCAGCCTGGGTCTTTGAGACAGTGGTTTACCAATTTGAGTTGTAGGCTGATGGAGAGATTTTCTCCATGTGATGCTTTCCCTCCCTGTCTGCCTTACCCCATGAGAATTATTTCACAGCCTTGACTTCTTTGCTCTCTTTAAAATCAAGCCAACCAGTTCAAACATTTTCTACAACCAATTTATAAAACAACATGGATTTTTTTTTCGTACAAAAAATAACTATCAATGTCTTTTAAAAAATACCCTTTCAAGACTTGTGTATGCACCATCAGTCAACACAATGAGAATGGCAAATTTTACAATTTGTATATAATAACATTTTAAAGCATAGTAGAGGTAGGAAACCCATTAGATTGCATAGACAAGTCAAAAGGAGGTTTAAAACAAGATGAGACTTAAATAGAATCAATTTAAATGGAAATATGAGTTTCCAGGAGTAATGTTAGCTTTCTCACTGCAAAAACCTGGCACCAAGGATTAAAAAGAAATTAACAACAAAACAGGTCATAGTCATTGTGCCTCATGGTTTTGAAAGTTTAATCATAATATTGATTGATATTAGCCTGTTGCGATTGTCTCCTTTAATGCAAAGATGATGACCACGTAAGAAATCAATGTGAGCAATATCTCATTTTTAGAATTGCTGATTTGATTCCAAATCACTGATTAGTTCTGCTCGGAAGACAGGGTCATTATGAACTATTAGAGAGCTCAGTTATTTGTAACAGACATTTTCAGGGACAGAGTTGGTAAGTAAGAGCAATATTCTTGTACTATATAAAACAGATGTTGCAGTTTGGGAGTCTAGAGGGAAATTAAATTCTGTAGAGATACCTTTTTGCATTTATTTTTCATTTGGAAAGAAGTCGTCTCATTTTAAAAAGTAAAACTTCACTCAGATTATTCATTTATTCAACAAACATTTATTGAGTGACCAGCACTATACTAAGAGTTCAAATGTGAATAAAACTTGTCTCCTCTCAAGGTGCTCTGTTTCTGAATCAATTTTCTTTTTAACTCCTTCCATACTTTTATGTAGCTCAAATCGACCATCCTTTTATATTATTTGAAATTTTAAAGCAGATGTAGCAACGTACCTAAAAACAAATAAAGTAACATTATTTTGGAAACTACACACATGCCTGTCAACCACTAGAAATTTCTGACATGAGCTCCTCCTCCTACTTCACTCTATCACAGATCTCCTAAATTAAAATCTCTTAGTACGAGGCTGCGAGTCTACCTTTTTCAGACATTATGAACTGTAATATCTGAGAGCCTCTGATAGAGTGAAATGGTAACTTCTTAGGGACAAGGAACATGGATAAGAAGGATTGCTTTGAACACAGCGTTTGTAACTGAAGACACATGTTAAATTATACGAATCATATAAAATACTATCTAGTATAATAAAGCAATTTACCAATGAAATTATCACGGGCATTCCCTCATATTTTTAGCTCCTCTTTAATAGAAATCTATATCAAGAGTAGCTGATATTTTGTGCCAAAGTACTCAGGCTAGAATCTTATCTTGTAATATATTGTTATCAAAAATAGCTATTTAATATTTGGGCAGAATATTGCAAATTTAAAGAAAGCTCTGCAAAAATTTGTCCTTACAGGCATACCTCGGAGACCACCACAATAAAAACGAATACCACAATAAAGTGAGTCACAAGAATTTTTTGGTTTCCCAGTGCATATAAAAGCTATGTTTACACTATACTGCAGTCTATTAAGTGTGCAATTGCATTATGACTAAAAAAAAAAAAGTTTCTATACCTTAATTAAAAACACATTATTGCTGAAAAATGCTAACCATCATCTGAGCCTTCAGTAGGTCAATCTTTTTTCTGGTGGATGGTTTCGCCTCAGTGTTGATGGCTGCTGACTCCTCAGCGGGGTGGTGCAGCAGGTTGAGGTGGCTGTGGAAATTTCTTAAAATAAGACAACCATGAAGTTTGCCACATCAATCAACTCTTCCTTTCACGAGAGACTTATCTGTAGCAGGCAATGCTGTTTGAAAGCATTTTATCCACAAAAGTTCTTTAAAAATTGGAGGCAATCTTCTCAAACCCTGCCACTGCTTTATCAACCAAGTTTATGTAATAATCTAAATCCTTTGTGGTCATTTCAAAGTGTTCACAGCATCTGCACCAGAAGTAGATTCCATCTCATGAAACCACTCTCTTTGTTCATCCATAAGAAGCAACTCCTCATCCGTGAAAGTTTTCTCATGAGATCGTAGCAATTCAGTCACATCTTCAGGCTCCCCTTCTAGTTCTCTTGCTATTTCCACCACATCTGCGGTTAGTTCCTCCACTGAAGTTTTGAGTCCCTCAAACATCCATGAGGGTTGGAATTAATTTCTCCCAAACTTCTGTTAATGTTGATATTCTGACTGCCTCCTATGAATCACAAATGTTTTTAACGGCATCTAGAGTGGTGAATCTTTTCCAGAAGGTTTTCAACTTACTTTGCCCAGATTCATCAGATGAATCAATCATTCTCTATGGTAGCTATAGCCTTACAAAATGTATTTCTTAAATAATAATATGACTCAAAAGTCAAAATGACTGCTTGATCCATAAGCCACAGAAAGGATATTGGGTTAGCAGGTATGAAAACAAAATGTACTTCTCCATCAGAGCTCTTGGGTGATCAGGTGCATTGACAATGAGCAGTGATATTTTGAAGAGAATCTTTTTTTTCCTGAGCAGTAGGTCTCAATAGTGGGCTTAAAATAGTCAGTAAACCAAGCTGTGAACAGATGCACTGTCATGCAGGCTGTGTTGAAGCACTGGCCTCAACTTTAAGTCACCTGCTCCATTAGGGCCTGTCCATTGAAGTTTTGAAGCCAGGTATTAACTTATCCTCTCTAGCATGAAAGTCCTAGTATAATAGTATAATAGTCCTAGTATAATAGTATAATAGTCTTCTTCCAGGAGAAGGCTGTTTCATACATTGAAAATATGTTTTTAGTGTAGTGACTTTGTGGATAACTTGCTCTAGCTTCTACATCAACACTTGCTGCTTTACCTTTCACTTTTATGTTATGGAGATGGCTTCTTTCCTTAAACCTCATGAACATTTTTAAGTTTAGACTTTTCTTCTGCAGCTTCCTGACCTCTCTCAGCCTTCATAGAACTGAAGAGAGTTAGGGCCTTGCCCTGGATTAGGCTTTGGTTTGAGGGAAAGTTGTGGCTGGTTTGATCTTCTAGTTAGACCGTTAAAACTTTCTCCATTTCAGTAACAAGGCTGCACTGGAGTAACACTTTGCAATTCCTTCAGGAATTTTTCCTTTGCTTTCACAACTTGGCTAGCTGTTTGGCTCCAGAGGCCTAGCTTTTGGCCTGTCTTGGCTTTTGACATGCTTTCCTTACGAAACTTAATCATTTCTAGCTTTTCATTTAAAGTGAGAGACTTGAAACTCTTGCTTTCACTTGAACACTTAGAGGCCACTGTAGGGTGGCCTAATTTCAAAAAATTTGTGTCTCAGGTACAGGGAGGCCCAAGGAGAGGGCAAGAGATGGGGAATGGCCTGTCAGTGCAGCAATCAGAACACACATAATATGTATTGATTAAGTTTGCCGTCTTACATAGGTGTGGTTCATGGTGCCCAAAAACAATTAGAGTAGTAACATCAAAGATCACGGAACTCAGAAGAACATAATAGATAAAATAATAATGAAAAAGTTTGAAATATTGTTGGAATTACCAAAATGTGATACAGACATGAAGTGAGCACATGCTGTTGGAAAAATGGTGCCAAAAGACTTGCTTGACCCAACTTTACCATGAACTTTCAAATATTCGTAAAAAAAAACCAATATCTGTAAATTGCAATAAAGTGAAGTGCAATAAAACAACATATGCCTGTATTCTTAATGTAAATAAAAGGCCTATTTTTCACCTCTTCTGCCTTCTTCTTATTTCTTCTTTAGAACTAATTTTAAAGTGTTTGAAAGTCTTGCAAAGGCCTAAGGACCAAAGCAAAAGAGTTCTGACTTGAAATCAAAATAAATGAATTTGATATGTATGTGGGTCTGGGGTCTCTCTCTCTCTCTAAATATTTTAATATAATTATATATAAGTACATTTCCCTTTGGATGCTCTGCTCCCTTAATTAAGAGTCCAGATTCTATTTGTAATGTGAATGGAAAGTGTTTCCATTTAGGAGTAAAAAATATTTGGGGGCTTTTAGACCAAAATGGTATCATTTAGATTTCTAGGAAAAATGTGGAATCTAATATTTATTAAACATCTTCTATTTATCAACCACTTAATTTATCTTCCCCATATCCCATGAAGAAAATATTAACCTTCTCATTTCATACTCAAGAAAAGAAAGCTCAGAGAAACTAAGAAACCAGCCCAATATAAGTACTACATACAGGTTCAAGCCTATCTCTATTTAGCTGTGATGTTCATATTCCACAGTATCTTCCACTCTAAGAAATGGACAATTATTACACCTGCAAAAGAAGCATATTTTCTTTGCTCCTTGTGACTTAAGACGAGGACAAATGCTGGGTTAGTTTCTCTTGCCAACTCTGGTTGATGGGTAGTGACTGGCTAGAAAGGATTCTGCAGTTGAGGCAGGGTTCAATAGGGATGAGTGGATTGGTGATATTTGTGTTCCTTCTAGGAGCAAGCCGCCTGCCTGTGGATTTAAGTCTCTGACTTAGGCCCTACAAACAAAACAAGGTTTCTCCTTCTTATGCTTATTTTCACAAAGTAAATCCATAGAAGAATATACTTTACATTCTTTGCAAACAATTTAAGAACTTTTCCACAAATGTACAGTTCAGTATTACTGTTTTCTCATGCGCCCATTCTTATATATGTATTTAATACTTTACTACAGCTTTTCATAAATATGTAAAAAATGGATATAGAGAGTAATAAATAGGAAACAGCAAGACTGAAATATTATTAAATAGGAAATGGCATATAAAATTAAAAATCAATATTTAATCAACTTAATATATTTCAGACAGGTGAGTCTGAGTTCACTGCTCTGTATATTTTCAGTATGAAAAGAAGTTCATAATTGAGTAAGATTCATGATTTTTCATAGGTCACAAGAATCCATAATTTGTTCCAGCCTCCATTTACTCATTAATATGAGCACTTGTGAAATACTAAACAATTTCTGGCAATGATAGTCACTTAAATTATATGGATATGAGGACTTTGGAGTGCATAACCTAAATATCTATTTCTAAGTTTAACTAGAAAGGGTAGAATAAGAAAGCAAAAGAACAATAGTTTTCTGACATAAAAGTGTCACTTCCACTGTGGCTCATTCTGAATCAAATATCTCACTATGGTCTTCAGGGTCCTGCAGATCCAGGCCCTATCTACCCCTCTGAACTTAGTGCCAGTAACTCTCCCCTTTTCCACTGTGCTCCAGGCACTTTGAAGTTAGCCTGGAGCTAGCTTGAATCAGTCAAGCTTGTTTCCACTTCAAGGACTGTGCGTGCCCTGCTTTCACTGCTTGGATGGCTCTTCTCCCTAATTTTTGTGAGAATGGCATATCTTGTCTGTCTTCCTCCAGAAGAAAGTAAGTTCCAATAAGGCATGGCTTTTGACTATACTGTTTATTCATATAT
The DNA here is from genome assembly GCA_029593785.1 of Cabassous unicinctus. Classification (NCBI taxonomy): domain Eukaryota; kingdom Metazoa; phylum Chordata; class Mammalia; order Cingulata; family Chlamyphoridae; genus Cabassous; species Cabassous unicinctus. Next base: position 13,448 of record JAQZBX010016813.1, read on the forward strand.
CTTAGAGTTGGGATTAGTGCTTAGTCCATGGTGGGAGCCTGAAAATATTTAATGAAGGATATGGTAAGTAAATAAAAGGAGGTACAACTGAATATGAATGCTTTTATTATTTTATTCTATTGCAAGATGCCATGTATTCAGAGAAAGTAAGATCTTAGGCAATGTTCCTAAGATAAAAACAACACTGAACTGTACACTGGTTCATTTTTTTCTCTCGCCTAGAGTCTCAGCTCTGTATCACTGATAGCTTTTTGTCAGAAGGCAGTTCTTAGACCTACTTCCTTCTTGAGCTGGTTCTTACTAACTTCCACAAGGTTCTTTTCATAATGCCATATTACAATAACCTTAATTAAGTTGACAAGAGTGTAAATAATTATTAGACTGAGGGTTTGTACAGAAATTGATGACAGGTTCTTCATTATAACAATACCAGTCAAGATTTCTATAATAAAAGATGGCATTAATTCAGAAAGGGAATCATTTCTTAATGTAGCTTTTTCTTATTCTGACAGCACTGGGAGAATGCTCAACTATGTATATCAATATTTTACATCAACACACCCATGTGTTTATATGGAAAAAGTTACTGGAGTGGCTGCAAAATAACCTTAGTCTAATAAACTATCCAATTCCAAGAGTTTCAAATATACTGCAGGTTCGGATTTATATATAATAGACAGTGTGAATTTCATGATTTTAGTCCTTGGCCATATTTGGAAATTTCTAATTACCATAAAGCAATCTGATGTTTATCGAGTACCTTTTAAAAATGCTAGAAGTATACATACTTGTATAAAAGACTCTCTTCCCTTCAAGAGTACATTAGGTAGGATTAGGCTGGCTTTAAGAGACCCCAAATTAAAAATAACTGAGATGAATAAGAGAGAAATTTATGTCTCTCTCAAAATAAGTCTGGAAAGAGCTGGTCCAGTGCTGGTAAGTGTGGCACAGTGTCAAGGACCCAGGGTCCTTTTACATTGCTTCTCTGACATATAGCTTCCATATCATATACTAAGATGGCTGGTCCAACGCCAGTCTCAGGAACGCATTCCAGCTGAGTGAAGAAAGGATCAAAGGATAGCACACCTTCCCTTTTTAAGAACATTTCCCTAAAGTTGAAGATAACTCCCATAGTATTTCATTAGCCAGATTTAATCACATGGATAACAGGGAAGCTAGGATATAAGATTCTTATTCTTTTTTTTTGGGGGGGGGGCATTAAAAATTTAATTATAGAAGTTGTAGGTTTACAGAAAAATCATGTAGAAAATATAGCATACCCATATACAAGCCCATCCCCCCATTTTTCACAGTTTGCATTAGTGTGGTACCTTTGTTACAACTGATGAAAGAATATTATAATTGTACTATTTTTAGCTATAGTTTATATTTTACATAAGGGCGTATTTTTCCTCAATATACCACCCTATTATCAATACCTTACATTAGTGTGGTACATTTTTTATAATTCATGAAAGAATATTTTAAAAATTGCACTTTTAATTATAGTCCATCATTTACAGTAGGGTTCACTGTATAATAAAGGCCTATGTTTTATCTTTTAATTTTTATTCTAGTAACATATATACAACCTAAAATTTCTCCTTTAGTCATATTCACATAAATAATTCAGTGTCACTATTTACATTACCAATATATGCTATCACCATCGCCATCCATTACCAAAACTTTACAATCAACCCCAACAGAAATTCTGTACAATTTAAGTATTAATTCCCCATTCCCTACCCCCAACCTAGCTCCTGGTAAACTATATTCTAGACTCTAACTCTATGGGTTTGTTTATTCTAATTATTTCATATTAGTGAGATCATATAATATTTGTCATTTTGATTCTGGCTTATTTCATCAACATGAGCTCTTCAAGGTTCACCCATGTTGTTGCATGAATCAGAACTTCATTTCTTATGATGTTTTTATTTCTGTGGGTTTAGTAGTAAGGTTTCCCCTCTCATTTATTAGTTTATTTATTTGCGTCTTCTCTCTCTTTTTTTCTTTGTCAGTCTAGCTAAGGATTTGTCAATTTTACGGATCTTTTCAAAGAACCAACTTTTGGTTTTTTGGATTTTCCTATTCTCTGTCTATTACAATTTCCAGCTTTATTCCATTATGGTCAGAGAAGGTGCTTTGTATAATTTCAATCTTCTAAAAGTTACTGAGACCTGTTTTGTGAACCCACATGTGGTCTATCCTGGACAACAATACATGTGCACTTGAAAAGAACGTATACCCTGCTGTTTTGGGGTGCAATGTTCTGTATATGTCGGTTACATCTAGTTCATTCTTCATATTATTGAAATTCTCTGTTTTCTTATTGTTCTTCTGTCTAGATGTTGTATTTACTGATGAGAGTGGTGTATTGGAGTCTCTAACAATTATTGTAGAGGTATCTACTTCTCCCTTTAGTTTTGCAGGTGTGTGCCTCTTGTATTTTGGGGCACGATGGTTAGATGTGTAAATATTAATTATTGTTATTTTTCTTGGTGGATTGCCCTTTTATTAATTTATAGTGTCCTTCTTTGTCTCTTCTAAGAGCTTTTGACTTAATGTCGATTTTGTCTGATATTAATATCGCTAACCAAACTCTTTTTTGGTTACTATTTGCACAGAATATCTTCTTCCATCCTTTCACTTTCAAGAGAAGGCTTCCTTTCCTCTGTTCCTTTTCTGGGAATCTTGATCTCTTCCGTTGTATAGAATTTTCACCCCAGCAGCTATGACTTGTTTAAATTTTCTCTCCTTCATTCTGTGCACTCTTTTCCTTACACTTGTCAGTTCTCATTCGTGTTCTATCTTATAGCAGTTCGGTCCCTGCCCCCACTTTTTTTTCACATGGGGCTTTTCTGTCTCCAATGGCTTCCCTGTTAGGGTATCCCACCCAAGGTAACCAGATGGGCTCAATCCAGAAAGGTATGTTTTGTGTTTAGGTGGTCCAGCAGAGAATGAATTGAGTGTGTGCACCTCTTGCCACCAGTTCTCCCCCGGTCTCACCTGTTTTTTTTTCCCCTGGGGGAGCTTTTATATGGGGTACTCTCAATCACCTGTGTTCCTCCCTGGGTCTCTGTGGACTTGGTTCCCTGTGCCTGGATATGTGTGGGGTTCAAACTCCCCATCATCTGCATCTGCAGCAGGACAGACCCGGCTGTGCAGCATGTGTGACGCCTAAATTGTGGAACGGAGTGAGGTGGAGGGGTCCGGACTGGTGGGTCGGGACAAAAATCTCTTACCTGATCTTGGTGATTATTTTTCCTTTTTGTCAATTCAGCATTTTGTGGAGTCCTTCTCCAATCTCTATTTTGCTCCCAAGATCCAAGCGAGTAGGATTTATCCTTTCCTTGGTTGCTTATGAGGGGAGACTTCCAGGGGCTGTCTCATGTCATCATGTTGATGATGTCACCTTCAAGATCTTTATTCTTGATGGTCATGGGCTCAGCTAAAATTTAAAGACTCCAATTCTAATGAGGAAAGGAAAAAAGATATTGGGGAAATTGAAGTTTCTGCTATGAATAAATATTCAATGAGGGAGGCAGACATAGAAATATTAAAAAGTTAAATATCTAATATTTAAATTTTAATGTTGGGAAGTAAATCATAATAGTTAAAAATTAGGAATTTAGAGTTAGGCGGGTGTGATATTTAATTTCAGAGTCAGTTTGGCTTCATTATGGTGTCCAGTTGTTTGGACAAACACTGGCCTGTTTGTTACCGTGAGGGTATTTCATAGATGGGATTTGCATCTATAATCAACAAGCAGACTGTCCTCAACAATTTGGGGAGTATTCCTCAGCAAATCAGGTAGAGATTATAAAAGCCAGAATTGAGGATTTCAGAGGTCAGAGGAAGAATTTCTGCTTCAGCTTCAGCATGGGATCATGATGGAATTTCCATCCAGCCAACTTCCCGTGGGGAATTCAGACTAAGAGCCTCAACATCACCTTTATCCGAGTTTCAAGCTTTTGGCCTGCTTTATGAGGTTAGGACTTGCTAACCCCCATGATCATGAGAGCCAATTCCTTAATTAATTCATATCTTGTTGGTTCAATTTCTTTGGAGAACCCTGACTAAAAGAACTGACTGAATTTGAAGTCAGGATCACCACTTTTTTTGCACAGTGAACATGGATAAATACTTAAACTTGCCAAGCCTCTGTATTTCATCCATAAACAGGGAATAGTAATAGCACACATTTTGCAGAAAGTTATTGGGATGATTAAATAAGATGATGATAATAAAGCCTTTATTAGCACAGAGTCTTGCCCATATTTCATCACTAAATAAATATTATGGATGAAATTGATGATAATGATGATGACGATACTGATGATAATAGGTAATAGTAGAAATAATGGTATTAGTAGTAATATCAGAATTGTCAATACATTATGATTACTATGATTAATATCAGAGAATATTTGGGAGGTTTCATAGAATAAGGAGTATTTGAGACAGATGCCAATGGATAATTTGGATTAACAGTACCAGAAAGGAAAGAGAATTCCAAGCTGGATGTATTTGTACCTCATGACCAAGTACAACACCATCAACCTCAGCATTGTTCAAATCCTCCATAATTTCATTACAAATTGATTTACAGCAGTTGGACGACTGAAGATTACTAAATTCAGTGTAATTATTTTCTAATGATTTAATTACAAATATGGACAGCTATTCTATTGCAGAACATTACCTGAATTGCTCTTTCTTAGATAAAAACAAACCATTAAGTGGATTTGCTAGAATCCAGCTAAATGAACTACCTACATACTACTACTAAATGGGAACCCAGTAACCTGCATCAAATAGTGAGCCACTCTTTTACTTTACTTATATTAATCTCAGTGTTTCAAAAAACCCAAAATTCTCAAAAATCCCCAGTGATGGTAAACCAGTTAGCAAAAGTACGGCCATCCCACCAATTTTATATCCAGTGCTTATGTGTGTGAGTATGTATATATTTATATATTTATATACTCCTCATATATATCTGTATATTTATACACACACATATATATACACAAACACATAAATCTTTTCTTTGAAATGTGAGACACTTTGGGTATGCCATCAATTGCAATAATTAATTTATTCTCTCCCAAAACACTAAAAAGGTTCACCTGAGCATGAATGCTTCATTATCCCACCATTGGAAAATACTTGAAATGTTCTAGCCCCATTAAAAAGCCTAATTTAAAATTAATATGCATGAATTTTTCATCTTTTAAATATGCAAAAATAAGCTGTTTCTCAGTGATGAAGAACTAAACAGTGGTTTGAAATGCCACTTATTTGAATTTCATAAGTCAATATTTTCCTATATCTTTTTTTTTCCTTTAGCTGTCACTCAGAGAACTGTAAGCAAAGAGTTGATAACTAAACAATGTTTCCCACAAGATCTGTTAGTTCTTTTACCATTTTAAATCATAAAGCTTACTCAACTCATGTGATGCAACTACTATCATTTAATATATATTTAAGCACTTACTATTTGTCAGTCACTATTGTCAGCATTTCACATTCTCCATCTCATTTATTCCTTGCAGGAACTCTAGGAGGTGTATACTATTATTTACCCATTTCAGAGATCATGAAACTGAGGCACAGAGAGAGTGAGTACCTGGGCCAATGTCATAAAGGTGATAAATGACAAAGACAGGATTAGGACCCATTGAGTCTGTCTCTATATCACACAATTAACCTATGCATTACTCTACCACTTATACACTCAGATCCCCTTTCAGGGCACTGAATGCAAAGAAATCTTTGCTGCTTTAGGTGAAAATTATACTATATATTTTTAATGCCTTATTTCCACTAAAACAATTATTTTGTATAGCATCTGTGGCTTCGTGTCTTAATCCAGAAGAAACTGAATGAAAGCATTATATGTAGTATTGCTATAGAAAAATTTCTGGTAAGCCCATATTTACACCATAGAAGTCAGCTATATTTAGACAAAATGATGCAGTAACATGTTTGATTTTCCCATGAAAGAATCTAATCCAATTTCTACACACCTGTCTGAAGCATAGTGAACTCTTTATAAAAGCAGGAGAGGAAAAACACCATGCATGGAAAAATACTGGCTGCTTTATGTGTGTATTAAGCTACCTGGATCTTTACAAGATAAATGTTCCATCTGATAAAAAGCTATGAAGGCTATACAAGCACCTAGCAGAGTACATGCCTAGCTTCTTAATAAATGCTTGTTGTTTTTATAAACACACATCATCATTGCCCATTTTGACAGCCAAATAATGCTACCACCATCCTGTCGAGATAAAAAATAAAACTGATTGAATGCAAATGGGAAAGCCCATTTTAAATATGTTAAAGGAACAAACATGTACCAGTCTAATCAAGATGGTAAACATATTTTAAGCCAGCTAAGATCCTTTATAGAAAGAGGACATGAAGGTAAATTAAAGGAACAAAGATTTTTTTTTTTCATCACAGGAGAAAGCTACACACACACACCCTATTTATGCACATTTTTTAGATCAAAGAACACACTAACTCTGAATTATTCTTCCATTATACATGTGAAACATGTGGAATTGATTATAAAGGGAGGGGACTGATATTTATTTTCTAAAGAATTGAGTGTTGACCAGTAAATAGAATCATTTTGTATATGCTTAATTAACACCAAATCCTCCTGAAAAAATCCTTCTTCAAATAGGCACCTATGGTAACTTTTAAAACATAACCTGATTGTCACCTTCTTGCTTAGACTCTTTCAATGTCTTCACATTGCTCTTAGGATGAATACAACACCTACAAAGCCTTCTGTAATTATTCTTCTGCCTAGCATTCACATTCCAACTCATGTCTCCACCACACCACCCTCCAAGTCCTCCAACATTCTCTCAGTTGCTAAAAACCCTTGTGCCGTCTACCTATGGGCCATTTCACAGGTCTCATTGCTGAAGCTTCCCCAGTGCCTAGGACAGTGCCTGTAATTTGGTCGGCATCCATGGATAGTGTGGTGTATCTAAATGCGTCAAAAATGCCATCCTCTTTTGCTGGCATGCTCTGTACCCTCCCATTCTTAACGTAGTTTATTTCTACTCATCCCTCAGATGTCACCTTAGATATTATATCTTCTGGGAAGCCATTTCTTAGCCTAACACACTGTAACAAGTGGTAATACATCCCTTCCCATACACTTATCCTAGTTATAATTCTTCATTTATTTCTGTGATAACTTACTAGTGCCCATTTATTATACTTCATGAGGGCAGGAGCCCAGCTCTTTTTGCTCACTACTGCTTCCAAGTGACTAGCATAGAAGCTCACCCATGTTTGGCAGACCATAAATATTTGATGAATATGAATGAGTAAGTGAGTGAGCATGTGAGCAAGTGAATGACTGAATCACAAAAGAAAGACCCTATGAAGACTGAAGTTCTTCAATATTTTTTGTAAAGTAACCAAGTAACTTACATCCTTCTTTCAAATAAAGGAAGCATAAGGGCAGAACTCTGATTCACTATCTAATGATATAGTACTTGTCAATAAAGTACTTAAATACAGCTATATGAACCTAAATTTTTTAAAATTTTCCTTTATAAATAGTTTTATATAAGGTATATGATCTCCATTTATCTTATTAATGACTGTACTTCTAATACTTAGACTTGGACTAGGGAAAAGATCTCATCCATTTCCATATGTAGCTATATAGCCTCTGGGTCACAAGCAATTGCTTTGAAACTTATTTGGATCTACAAAAACACAGTAAAAGGAATACTCTATTTTATTTCATCCTGAAAATATACAGGCAAATCTGTGAAGTTATGACAAATTTCTAACAACCATTTTAAAAATAGCATCCCCTCTGAAACATATTGGTAATAGCTTGCAGATAATAGTAGCTAAATTAATCCTTTCACAAATTAGTTAAGTTATGAGTTATAGAATTTCAACTTGTAAATGAATTTAAAAATAATTTCTGCTTGAATTAAAATCTTACATGAATTATATAAGAACATCTTTGTTTTCTTTCTTTATTTTGTACATTTCTGTAGTGTAGTATAATCTGTCTAGGAGAAACACAAATATTAGAAAAGGGCAGCCTTTATTTTATTTTCTCTTAGAAGCCAAATTCCACAGTTACCTTGCAAAAACAGTATGGATGTTTCAAAATATGAAAAAAGAAAAAAAAAACATGGCTTGTGTTTGCTATGTTGTCAAATGAATTGTTTTTGTTTATTTTGTAGGGTTTCAATGTTAGCTATTAATTAAAATTAGAGTGAGGTTATTATAAGGATTTGAACTCTAGAGCAATGCTTCCATCTGAAGTGGGAACCTGACTTTTAGAGTCCTTAATGATTCAATTCAAACAAATATGTGATGCTGCCTCAACATTATCAAGAATGGATATTTGAGAGTGTAGGCTACAATGTAAACTATAATCATTGCTTAGTGGCAATGATCAAGGTGTGTTCATCAATTGGGGCACATGTACCACACTAATGAAGGATGGTGTTGATTTGGGAAAATGCGGGAGGGCTAGGGAGCAGGGCATATGGGACTCCCCTATATTTTTTGTGTAACATTTATGTAATCTAAGTTTCTTTTTAAAAAAAAATAGAAAAATATATTTAAGAATAAGAACGGATGTTTGCTGAAATCCTCAAATATGTCTGTGATATCAATTATAAAGCTGTAGGGCATATTCCCTATGTTTAAAGGATACTAGAGTTCACAGGCATTGGGGGAAAGTAAGAAAAAAATTAATATACTACAATTTTTAAAAAAGGAAGAGTATCAGTGTGCATGTTATTGATTCCCTCTATTTTTCCATTTCTCCTTTATTCAGTTTAAACTTTTATTCCCACCTTGTGTTCCCACAGTCTTTAAAAATTTCCAGTCATTTCATCTTTCAACTGATAACTTTTTTTTGTCAAAATTTTCTCTGAAAATATGCTGCCTTAGAGCTTTTCAAGAGGTAAGAGAAAGGATTTTGAAAAGAAAAAATTTCTGAACTTAATGGTCTTTCAACTGGTGAGATTTTATTTTTATTTATTTAACATATATATATATATATATATATATATATTTAGTAGGGCTGATATTTGTTTGGTTGTGCAAGGAAAGGAAGAATATTAGCATGTGTCTACAAAGTTTCTCTCGCAATCTGATTTTAACAATGGCAAGTAGTCAAAAATCAACATTTGCCTCTGGCTCACATAACTTCTGACATGTATATAGGGATGAACATTAATTGGATGTAATATTTTTTCACTTGAGGTTTTAATATTTTTGTCTAGAATAAATGTCCAGCAATAAAGGAAGCCTTCGATGATCTGTAATGTCTGCATTGTCTTGCCAGGTCAGGAAATAGATTATCCTTTTTGTATAAGCAGTTGGTTTAATTAAACTCTCAGATATTCACTAAGTCTCTACTTATGTTCATCACTGTGCTAGGTGCTTTTGGGGAAAAACAAGTACAAGATACCATCTGTGTGTAAGTCTAATACTTAAAGAGTAATGCAACCAACCTGCTGGGGGGGGGGGCAGTGAAGGATGTTACATAGAAATTCAGCTAAGAATGAGGGCTAGAGTAATTACGAAAGGCTTCAAAGAGGAGTCAGAATGTGATGGGGCGGGGAGGGGGGAGGGCAGGAAATAATATGGATGGAAACATGTTTTTCTGAATTTGAACAATGTAAATTAGTAGAAACCTAGCTACCACAGTCATACAATAAGAATACAATGAAAGTATGCTTAAAGCTAAACCATATAGAAAACTCGTTAGACAATTTAATAGTTCCCTACATCTTTATACATGCAAATGAAACTCACCAGCTTTGAAGTATTTTAAAGCTCTTCATATCTGCTGGAAGAATTCTTTTCTTCTTGAGAATTTTAATAATCTCCTTTTAAAAGATTAGATTTGTCTATAGTCTGTTGTCAAATCTTTCAAAATGTACATATTTTTAAAAACTCACACTTGTTTCATGCTTTATATTTGTTCATAAATGTTTATTTAAAGCACATGAAACGTTAAAGTTTCAATCAAAAATAGTAATATAGAAAGTTACCATTTTTGAATGATCCTGAACCAGAGAGTCTAGGTCATATCTACTTTGTGGAAAGCTAAAACTATTCTCCTTCTTAATGGTAGAGCCTACTCTAATTTTGTCATTATGTTATTCATTTGTTCTGTTTATTTAAAAAAATTAATAGTTTCTAAATTCCACCTCTTTGAAACTATTTTGAAATAATTTTAGGCTTATAGAAAGGTTGCAGAAAAAGTACAGAGAGTTCCCTTAGTCTTTCTTTGTTTTTCATGATTTTGTACTTTAGAAGAATCCTGGTTAGGTATCCCTTAATTTGGATTTGCCTGATATTTTCTCACAATTAAACAGAGGTTGTATAATTCTGGAGAGAGTTTCACAATGTGCCCTTCTCATGGCTTTATATCAGAGGGCACATAGTATCAACAGGTCTTATTACTGGTATGAACCCTTGGTAATAACATAGTTTCTGCTAGAGTTTTCAACCATGAAGTGACTATTTTTTCCTTTCTATGTTCCATTCTTTTTCCTTTTTCTTTATTTTTAAAGAAGCTTTAGATTACATAAATGTTACGTCAAAAATATAGGGGATTCCCATATACCAAACCAGCCTCCCCCTCCCATACGTCCCCCAGTAACAACTCTTTCATTAGTGTGGTATGTTTTTTACAATTGATGGGCACATATTGAAGGATTGCAAATAGCCAAGGTCCATAGTTTACTTTATAGTCTACACTTTGCACTGCACAGTTTTGTAGGTTTTGACAAAATGTATAATGGCCTGTATCTGTCATTGCAATATCATTGTAGAACAATTCCAATGTCCTAAAAATGCCCCCATGTCACACCTTTTCTTCCCTCTCCCTCCCCTCTGGTGACCACTATCTTTATATCAATGCTACAAGTTCTTCCATTACTAGAATAAGAATAAGTCTACTACAGTAGTGAATAAATATATCAAATGTGATACTGTGAAACTATGCAACTACCTTGATTCTCCTTAAAGTTTTGCCCACTGATTTTAGCATTCATCTGTGGCCCTTTTCAGAAGCAAATATTACTGCTGTGGTCTAATGACAATTTTGTAATTCCCTTATTCCTTCTACATTTTCTAATTAGAATTATTTTATGAAGAGCTGTCCCTTCTGCCTCATTATTTATTTATTGAATCCTTTATTTCTATCACTATGGACTCAAGGATCTTTATTTTATTCTTTGGGCTGAAATCCAATGTTCAAATTGTTCCAGTTTTGGTCATGGGAGCACTTTCAAGTTGGTTCCTATGTTTTTTTTCACATGCTCCATCTTTTTCTTCTTCTTCTTCTTCTTCTTTTTATCACCTCATTTTCTAGTAAGACAAGATGCACCAAGCTTATCTTGTATTTTCTCTGCTCCAATCCTGCAAAACCATTTCTACAATAAGCCCTCATTACTTTTCCTGGAGAATAATATTTAAAGACCAAGATCTGGGTCCTGGTTTTGTTCATTTTAATGGGGTTGTTACTCTTTCTAAACTCGCTCACCAGATGATTAGGAAAAGTATGCATATGCATACAAACCCATGTATACACACATAACCTATATTTATATGTTCATACTAATACTTGCAACTCGAATCCAGCAAAAAGAGTTTATTCAAGTATTCTCCTTTTGCTTATTTGCAAGTTTTCCCCGCAGTAGTGAGAAGCCTGGCTCTCATCTACACTTTATGTATTTGTTTGTTAGACTCTAGTATATGTGTAAAGTTGTTTCACAATTCGTAACGCATACCCTTGTGAGAAACAAACTTACCAGCTAGGGTACAGTGTTTAGGAACAGTTCGTTTTGTTTCTAGCTTTCAAGTACCTAGTCAAATCATTGCTTTACAAAGTTACTTTGATCACTTCCTTTCTTCTCTACCCTTCAGTGTGGTTATGCTGTATATTAGACTCATTTGTCACAGTATGAATTCCATCTTGGATTCCCCAGGCATCCTGCTTGAGTTTTTCTTTTAGATTAGCACACTGTAGAATTCACTTTTTGTGGTTGATAGCTCATTGGTTTGACAAATGTTGAGAACTGTATATCCACACCGGAGGAACACATAAACAACTTCTATCACCCCCAAATTCCATCACATTGTCCCTTTGTAGCAACCGCTCACTCTAAATTTGAATTTTTAAAGATGGACTCTTTTGTTGTATTAATTAATTATTACTAATCATTGCAAGGAGATTTGGAAATTTCAGAGAAGATATGTGGATCTTGGCAATAGCCAATATTCGGTGTTCTTACATCAATCTTCTGGCTTGAATCTTTGTTCTCATTCTTCAAAGCCTCTGTTGAGCTCGAAGCTCAACACTATTAGGTGATATTAGGTGAAGATGCAAGATCCTCTCTTCTTTTCTGAATTCTTATAAAAGATTTTCACCTTTAATGAACACCTTTTCAAAACCCCTATAAAGTTTGATTGAGGAGTTACAGTGGTCTTTTTCTTGTGAATTAGGACTTGGTTGCAGGGCCTGAATTAAGATTTCTGTTTTTTTCTAGGTTTAAATGCACATTAAACACTATTTTTCCTGACCCATTTACTTTGTTTTGACTAGTAGAAATCTTCATATACTTTTAATTTTCAAATTATTGGTTTCAGTCTTACAAATAGAATCTTCTCAGGAGGTAAAATATTAATTTAATTTCACCAGAATATACTTCATTATTTTCTCTCAAGTGTATGCTGATTCTCAATTTAGTCCATAAATGAAAGTCTCAATAATCCTCACATTGACTGTGGCTACCTGCTGTCCCCAACTTTAGTTTGTTTTTAATATAGAAAGAGATTCTGGCATTTGTAAAAATGGATTTCCTATCCAGATCACTGAATTTTCAGGATTAGAGGACAAAATAAAATTCTAATTATGTTTGAAAATAAAAGTTTGGTGAGGAAAGAGCTAAATCTTTAACGAAAATAAAATTCTGAGATTAACTGTGAAATGTAATTATATATTTGGTTCTTATCTTTTGATATCATTATTAATTTAAATTTAACTGTATTGATAAATCAAAATCCTTGAAAAAATATATGGGTACAATTTAGTCTCTTTTTTAAAAAAGTTAATAATGCCCACTAAGCATAATCATTTTAACTTTAGCAAATTTTAAGGAGGTATGTTAAGTTTTAGTTCCTAAAATAATGCTTAGCACATAGTAGGTATTTAACAACCATGCCTATGATTCGACTGAAATATCAAAACAAATTAGGATTCCTTTCTTTTTTCTGTTAAATTATTTGCATAGTAATTAAGAATGTTCATGGATACATTTAATAATAAATACCCACAAATTATTCCACAAAATTATTATTCATGTTTACTGCACTATTATGAACAAATGAATTAAAGGGTAATCTTATAATTTAATAGGAATTTTTAAAAAGTTCTATTCTAGAAAACCAAATGTTAGTGCGGTCACTAAAGTATTTTTCCTGTTGGTCCACTATCCATTTAAAAGGTCTGTGTGGAACTGACAAATTAGTTTACATCATGAATTTGTTGTTTTTGTTTAGATAAAATAAGAAGATTTAATATATTTACAGAAACTATTTTAATTAAAACTACTCAAACAAATTTGTTCTGAAATTAATATTCTTTAATAAAATAATTATAAGAACTCAATACTCATGTTAAATCTTTCTTTCTCTACCTCTCCCTCACTCTCTACCACCCATTTACGTGATTTCAAATATCAGTTCATGACAGGTAGAATTTATCTCCCTAATACTTGAAGACAGAAGTCAGTTGTTTTGTGATTGCTTAAATAACAAAGTCCCTTGAGGAAAACTGAAATCCCTATTCAAGAATCGGTGGATGGGCCACCTGTGAAATTCCTATTCCAGCATTCCCTAGTTGTGGTCCCCTGGCTGGTTATATAACATCTCTGAATCTTCATTTAACTTCCTTCTATAAATAAGGATCATATCTACCTTACAGGTCTGTTGTTAGTGTACAATCATCAAAATCATGATTCTCACGTAAAGACTGCTTGATTTTGGTCTTTATTTTCAAAATCCTGTGGCCGCCACAAACATCAGTAACAATAATTGATTAAGAAAAGATATTTTAAATATTATGACTCTGCCAGATAAGTTAATGGATTTTTTATGGTAATGGTGCAAAACTTAAATTTAAAATCATGATTTAGTGAGGTCCAATTGGATAATCTATGAGTGTTGCTGAAGGTAGCAGATGGCTTCTTTAAAGCTTTACTAAAATATAGCAAATCATGGGGGATATTAACAGATGTTTATAAGGAGCATGAACAGATTATGTCATTTTCTGACTCTGAAACTTTCCGTTTATCAAAATATCAATATTTCTTGTTCATATTAAGAGTAATTAACAATAAGAATGTCGATGAAATGAAAAGGAAAGAGAACAGTTAATTTTATCATCAGGGAAGCAGCTTGATATAATGGAAAAAATAAAGCTTTTGAAATAAAAAAGAAGCATATTTGAATACAAATCTCCATTTATTTATAGAAAATAGTTACATCTCTGAATATTATTTCCCTCATTATCAATATAGAATTAATAAAATTTCTCTTTCAGAGTTGTCACATAAGAAGTGTTATATCTGAAGAGTTTAGTGTGGCCTTTGGTACCTCCAAGGCCCTCAGTCCATACTTAGGTTTTTTTTACAGGTATCCATAGCAAATCTAGGGCAGGGACCTTGCCATGTATCCATCATTCCTTCATTAATTGTATTTCCATCCATCTGTTCATTCATTCATTCACTCACCATAATAGGGTAGGCAGTGGGGACAATCAAGTGAGGGAAATTGACCCAGGTAACTACAGTGCAAATAAGGGAGCAAATACTGAAGCAGAGACAATTACCAGGGTGTGAGCAAAGAGAACTGTATTAGGAAAAGTACCCCAGAGGAGTTGGAATCTAAGATGTGTCATGAAAGACGAATAGAGTTCCAAAAATTGGAGATGATTGCACAAAGGATTTAGGCTGTGAAAACAACATGAGTATGTTCAAGAAGGCATGTGTAACCTGAATAAATTTTCCAACCTCGTGCAGCCCAGTCTTCAAGCTGTCATTAAAAGAAAGAGACCCCAGCAACAGTAAGAAAGTAATTCCAATCTGTAACAGTGTCTCCCAAAGAACATCAAAGGGGACACAATTTAAAGCCTACTTTTTCTGTTCCTTTCATTCTGTATTTTTACCCCCTCCTGCTACCCCTGAAGCAACACTTCCCATTTCTACTTCTTTACACAGCATACATAAAAATACACTTCTTCCCAAGAGGTCTTTCTTTTCCATTTCCTTTGCTGAGTTTCTATTTACTCTTATGCCTTGTAGGAGTTACTCTTGACACAATCCAAATTCCCTGTTTTGATTTTCCCTCCACTGATTAGCATGATTTGCATAATAAGCCCCAAGAACTAAGGCAGGGGTTCTTATCCAAGGGGTTCAAGGACAGAACTGTATTTCAAGGTAATTGGTTTGTGTTCTAATCTTATGCATTTTATTTCATGCATTTAGAAATATTATTCTGAGAAGTGACCCATAGGTTTCTCTAGACAAAGAAGCCCAATGGCACAAAACAAGTTTAAGAACCCCTGAACTAGGGAGAAGGAAGGGCAATTTAGAGTGGCAGCAAATATTTATTCTTTCAAATCTTTGTCCCTGTTTCATTTGAAAGTATCTGCAGTTGTTTGGGGAGAAGCAAGCAACCTTTGTGGCCAAAGCTTAGCAAGAGGATAGGCAGTTACAAGAAATGAGACATTTCTATGCCAACAGAAACAAAAATGGCATGCAAATCAGTCACTATCCTGTGCACACAGAATAGCATCCTCTTCATAAAAACATAAGGAGCTTAATTTCTTTATTTTTCTTTCTGTCCCCTCTTGGATTAAGCCCACTACGTCTCTCATTAGTTTTCCCAAAATTATCTACAGCCCAAATCTAGCAAAGAAATATCCAAACTCGCTAAAACTTCTGATTTCAAAGCCGATTAGTTCTTACCTAAATGAAACGGAAATCAGCTGTCAACGCTCAAATATTTCACAGCAGTAAGCCAGCCATCTAATTCCCTTCCTGCCTCCCCTTATACACTTCTCACTTCTCCTGATACCTTAACTAGGAATCTTCAAGGGAGTAGATTTCTGAATGACATTCCTGTCAACTTTTAGTGTTGCCAAAAAAATCAACCCACCTGCCACCAGCCTTGTGACAGTTTGTATAGTTTGCCAGGACCATAATGGTTCATAGTATTTGTGAATATATTCTTTTTGACAGCTTCCTCTCCCAATTAAGGACTACACAGAACTCTCCATTCACAGTGAAAATTCCCAGCAGTGTTATCCCTTGAGCAGCTACAGAGTTTTTCAGTTAGGAAAAAAAAAAGTCTGTAGGTTTTCAGGGGGATCTGGGAAGGGGTACAAATGAGCCATCAGCTCATTCTTTTACATTAGTGGGGTCAGGCTTCAGGGGCAGAGCAGACTGCCAATTTGCTGGATGTGAAGTCACTTTCTGCCGTCAGCTCTGTGACAAAGGCAAAACTATCTAATAATGCCCAAACTTTCACTTTTATTAAAGCAGCAGAATCCCAATTATTCTCACAAATGTAAGGCTCAGAACAGATCAAACTCCATTTTAAGTTTTTCACTGGAGAGCAGATTGAAAGTGGTGGCCCCTTTCAAGTTTTGACAATATATGGATAACACAAATAAATTTAAATAGATTCTCATGGTGTACCATCACTGGTCAATGAGGACAGATTTTCTTTTGAAATCTAACTTCCCTGACACCTTCAAAGTTTATCGATTATATTACTGACCAGTGGTTATAGTAGCTGACATACATTCTACTGCTGATAACAATAAAACTTTAAAATTTAATGGAGGTCTTAGTATATATCAAGCACTTTTCACATATTAATCAATCTAAAGCTGCCCCAAACCCTTTGAGTTAGATACTAAGATTATCCCCATTCGAAGGAGGAGGGAACTGAGATTAAGCTATTTTCCAAAGCTTGTACTAGGCAGAGCCTGGATTTGAGTACAGGCAGTCTGGAGGCAGAGCCCTCTGCAGCCTGCAACTGTGCCCCACCCCATGTATAAAGGGGCCTGTGTCTTAGGTTAATGCCTTGGTGCTTCCATTTTGAAATTCTTAATAGTTTTTGAACAAGAATCTTCCTTTTGCAACAAGCCCCACAAATTACGTAGCCAGTGCCCAAGCACTTCTTTATGCTACACTGCCTATAGTTTACCACTTAATAGATAGAAACATCAGCAGACTCTCCCCATTCTTAACCACTTCTCCGAGTTCTCTCTTGCCCTTGCCTTTACAGAAATCTCGCTCTCACCACAAGACTCCACTCCTTGGCAGTGCTCTCAATTGAAAGTCAGGGTTTTGTCTGTCTGTCTGTTGCTCACCATGTAACTCAGGGTTAGGAAGGGCTGTTGCTGTACTCTAGGCTTCTTTTTGCCACCTCCAGACCATTTTTGCCAGCTTCTTGTTCCTGTGTCCTTGAACATGAAACCATTTAACTAGGCTATTCCCCTCACCCCCACCCCAGATGATGTGTATTTTTAAATCTGTTCATTCCCTATTGATTTACCCCAAATTCTGGAACCAGGCCCACATCTTATCAACATCCCAGTGACTTCAATGTTAACACAGACAACCCCTGCACTCATTACATGGCAAAGGTTATACCCTGGATCTTGTCACTGCCAGAACTGAGACCTCCTATCCATTGACCTCTCTGATTTCTGCTGCCACAACCGCTTCTTTTCTCGCTCATATTAGATAGCACGGACCACTGTCTTAGTTTGCCTGAGCTGCTATCTCAAGTACTACATGATGGGTTAGCTTAAATAATGGGAATTTATTGTCCCATGGTTTCAGAGGCTAGAGGACTTGCTTTCTCCCTGAAGACTGTGGGGTTCTGGTGCTAGCTGCTGGCCCTATGGAGTCCCTGGCTTGCCTACGACATGGCAATGTCCTCTCCTTTCTCTTCCAGGTTCCCACTGACTTCTGCTTTCTCCCTGTGATCTTCTTATCAGGCTTCCAGCAATCGGGATTAAGACTCTTCTATTTCAGGTCACTGCACCTTAACTAAAATTAACATCTCTTACTATAATCGTTTACTATAATGGATACAGGGGCATGGATTAAGATTGAAAACATGTCTAAATTGGGGTACATAATTCAACCTACTACAAACACTATTCTAAAACGTATGACAATGCCCCAATTCCCCTGCCCTTCTAACTTTTTATCATCCCCCCTCTGGCAAAATCTCACCCTTCAATTAACCCTTCCCAATGCCTTCTCTGTGCCTGTATTTTTAACAGTCAAGCAATACTGGATACAGACACATAACTGGGCAGCTTATATCACTATATTCTCATGATCACCAGTATCCAATGGACCATCAGCTTTGCCAGGCAAACCTCCTAGATATCCCTAGTATATTTGCTCTTAGGTCGAGTTCCCTTGCAACATTGCCTGAGACAAGTTTTCTGAGCAAGTGATTTAAAGGAGAGTGATGGACAGGGGGGGGGAAAGGAAGCAAATGTCTGTGTTCTGTTAGTCCTGCCTGAGTCTGAACCCACAGAGAGTCTGCAGCATGAAAGGCACTACAGGGCCGGACCACCTGAGGCAATGGGCCCCATCCATTGGCTGTCCATACCCTGGGGGTGGGGGAGTAGCCTCCCAGGTATTTTGCAGTAAGGAGGCTGCCGTCAGTCAAGGGCAATTCTCCAAAGAGTGCAACTGCGAGCCTTTGCAGCCAACCCTAGTAGTACCTGGACAGTGAGTGCACTGCCCCGTAAATGGGATCCGGTGATGCACTGCATCATACACTCCATTCGCTTTCTCAACTTCTACTGCAATCATTTCAAAACGTTTCCATTTTCCTACCTTCTAATCCATCTCCTGTACACTCAACCACACTCTTATCTCAGGCAATTTACTTTGTTATATGCTCCCCTAGAATGGTGCTACTCAACCTCAGAGGTCTTACTTCAATTCGTGTGTGTATATATTATCTGTCTTCTCAACCAAACTTCAAGCTCCATGAAAGAAAGGATCAAATCTTTTTGGCCAACAGTATTATACCTTCAGGACTTAGAAACCTAGTGCATGGAAGTCACTCAGTGACTGAATGAATGAAAGCAAAATGTATTTTTTAGCAGATTCAGTTATGGTATCAGGCCCTCCCCCAGACCAACTGTGTGGACAGCAATAACAGAATGCTAAAGGAAAGTTAGTGGTCTCATGCAGTAAATGTGTCACTTTAAACAGAACTGGAGGCACTGAGCATCTCAAGAATGGAAGGGAATAGGATACTAATCTTGTGAAACAATTTGATCTCCTAGGAATCCAGATGGGAAATTCATAGTCACTCAGGTTTGGAAGGAAACTTAAAGGTCATTCTGTTCAAATCTCATAGTGGCATCTGGACCATTTAGGAGACTTTATTATTTAAAATGTTTTTCTTTCCAGAAAGACTCCCATTAATGAGTTTATCATCATTCTTTTTAGGGTTGAGATTGAAAATTGAGAGCAGATGCATTTAATACTTTGTGACTGTTTTAAAACCAAGCTGGATTGAAGGCTTGTTTCATCATATATCTTCTTTGACAAATGATCCAAGATATCTTTAGTCATCATCAGAATGTAGGTTGGACCTCCGTGTGTGAGAACATTTTTTTCTCAATTTATTATAATTTCTGTGATTTATGCACAACAGTGATGTAAACAGCCTGGTGCAGATTTCCAAGATGCAGTGTGGGAGGCACCGTGTGTTGCACAAATCTCATTATTTATTAATAGGAATTGGTCCAAATACCTTCTGCCCAATTGGCCCAATGCTGTGAAATATTGCAGCTGATTTTTCATTTCCTAGGAATATCCGATTGGCTGCAATACTACAGATCAACCCTATGAACTGCAGCACAACTCCAAGCACAAATTCCCAGGTGGCAAAACAGTCATTAATGCCACCACAAAGCAAAAATTTCCACAGCAGGATGCCATCGGAGGAATTTAGTAACCAAGGTAGGCCCAGACCTAAAGTAAGATATTTCATCTTCAATTGGATGTTGTTCTAATATATTGGTGGTTCCAACATAGTAGTTCTAAGCTGGGTGTGATTTTGCTCCTCAGGGGACATTTGGCAATGTCTGGAGATATATTTGATTGTCATGACTGAGGGGTGCTACCCATTTAGTGGCAGAGGTGAGGGATGCTGCTAGACATCCTATAATGCACAGAATACTCCCAATGACAAATATTACCCAGTCAATAATTTCAGTTATGCTAGGTTGAGAATCCTGCTCCAAGGCATTCCAAGCCACCCTAACCATGCCATAAATGACAGCTGTCCTTCATGATCATATAGGATACAGACTACAGTGACTGTGGGGGAACAAATTTAAATGTATGGGACTTAATTTAGTATCATATTTCTGCACTGGTGACATTTATTAAAACTTCTCTTGATATGCATTTTGAACAGTATAAAAAGAAGTGCCAACAATAAGTAGAAGTGCAAATGCAGATTCACAGAGATATTGCTGTCAGAAGGGACTTTTCTAGAGTAGAATTTCCAAACTCTATTCCCTAAAGTACATATTTAGCAAGATGCAAAGTCATCCTGAAACTTAAAAGAATTCCAAGGTAGAATGACATGGTCAAATGCTGGCTTAAACAAATTGAAATATATGTGGATCTTGCAGGACTTCTCAGTGCCTTAAAATGCTCACCATGGCTCTCCAATAGTAAATGATAGTAAAAGGGAAAAAAAATTTCAAACTCATTCCTAAAACATCTGTTTATATCACCTTAAACAGATGATCTAGTCCAGCCAGCATGTATTATAGGTAAAGAAGTATGGCACAGAAAGCTGGAGTATTTGCCCAGTATTTGTGCATTAAGTAAGTCTCAGTCCACAACTTGCTTAACCCAGTCCATTCTTCCTTTCATTATACAGTGTTTCTTTTTACAGCTATGGTATTGAAAAGATGAGTTAATTACATTATTACACCATAGTATAAGGTGCTTGGAATAAATATTACTTTTTGGGGGGTGGGGTGGGGAGGTGGGAAAAGAAAGTAAAGTGCCACATAGGCCAGTCTTCCAGGACTACTGTGAATGGTTGTGCAGGTTATACACCATGCCCTCCAGGGCACCTCATTCCCCCTGAAGCATATGTGAATGTGCCCTTTAGGGTTGTGCAGTGTCCTACCTGCACAATGCACTTGGCAGCTTGAACCTGCCTCCAGGTTGCTGTCAGCCATAGGAGGGTGAAACAAATGACTCCACTTTTCTAAAATGTTAGAGGAAGAGGCTCCTGCTTTGAGTTGAAAGGGTCCTCCCCTCTTTACTCAATTCCATTTTCTGAGCCTTTTGTGTGTCAGAGATCATGCAGAGCAACAGGAAGAGCTTGCCCTTTGGAGCAGGCTGACTAGAGAATGAATCCAATTCAACTACTTGCTGCTGTGTGACCTGGGGTTAGTTACTAAACCTCTCTGGACATTAATGTCTTTCTCAAAGGATTGTTTGGAGGATTAAATAATAAATGGACCAAAAACTGCTTGGCCCATAATAGGTGCTCACTAAATATCACTCCCCATCTCCTTTCTGTGCCCACTTTACCCTTTTGTTCTTAAACATCATCACCTTCTAAGGCAAACCCTATTCTCCCCTGTTTGCCCCTACAGCCCTTGTAGCCCCTGAAGCTTTACCAGAGAGCAGGCTATTAACAGACTATGAAAGTCTCTAACATTCTCAAGCAGTGGGCCTGGCTTTTCCATAGGTTAATTAGGCCATATTTCAGCATAATCATGGCTGAGCATTCCTACAATAATTAAGTAAATAAATTAATTTTTATTTTCACACTATACTTTGCAAATATTAGTTTTCATAGAGCATTCTAAAATTCATTATCATGTTTAACCTTCATAATTCACACTGAATTACTTCTCCTGTTCATCATTTTCTTCATCTTCATCATCATCTACCCTATCACCACCCTCCCTTGATCTTTTTTTGTGTGTTCTTTTAAATTGATACCATATCAATTTGCAGTTTTACAGAAAACAAGATCCAAGCTCTCAGGTGCTGTTGCAGTTTTATGTTTCCTTCACACACATACAGTTTCATTAGTAATTTTTCATCTATAAAATTTTCTTTAAAAAAAAAAAAGAAATTCCTGCATGGCACAATCATCTTTCAAATTATCTAAGGACAACAATAATGAAACAAAAGAGCAGGGTATGGAGGCTTCCAGTGCAGCAAAAGGCCTTTGGAGGAGAAACCCATAAAGCTCAACACTAAACTTACCACGGGGTTAGGGAATTTGTTACCCCAGCACTGAAAACAACCTGTGGCACATTAGAGCCATTCAGTATTTATTGCATTAATGAATGGTCCGTTTTATAGATAAAGGATTGGAAACATAGAGAAGCTAATTTGAAGGAAGAAGCGCACATTTTAAAACATCCACTCTGCTGAAGGCACTGTGTCTGTGGATTTCTTTTTTCCATATATTATCTCATTGAATTAGTGAGAAGTGGTAGCAACATCAAAGGATAAAGAAAAACTGTCAAAGGAAAGCATCTAATAGACACTACAGAATAGATAACTACATAAATTGCAGT
>JAQZBX010016814.1:0-36139 GCA_029593785.1 Cabassous unicinctus
GTGCCGCGGGGGCTGGCCTGCTCTCACAAGGAGGCCCCGGGAAGTGAACCCGGGGCCTCCCATATGGTAAACGGGAGCTCTATCCATTGAGCCACACCCGCTTCCCCTTTTTAACCAATTCTGTACAGATTAACCCTCAGCTTTCCATTCTCTACCCTTCTTCTATTTCCAAGTGCTAACTCTTAGACTAAGTCCCTGGACTGCGTCATAAGTTTGTATCCAGCTAGTGATATGGCAGAAATTTTCTTGAATGCCAGGAACTAATCTAAACAAACCAAGTAAAAAACCAGCTTTCACCATCTTTGCAAACTGGCGCTTGTTTGGTTGGTGGTCTTCTTCAGAGCTTAGCCCTCCTATCAAATAGATCAGCCCAAGGCAAATGAGAAATACAGGTTCCTCTCTGTTTTATCTGAGCTTGCATGAAGCTGAAGCCAAGGAGCCTGCTTCTTCTCCTGGGTATGTGCTCACTAGAAGACCCAGGAATTCCCCATTTGCTGTCCACAGGTGTTTGAGCGAATGCCCTTTCTATTCCTCCTCCCCATCCTAGGTGCTCTTTTGAGTGACTTAATGCAGATAGCCCTTTGCCCCAGTCCTTTCAACTTAGTTGTTTCTAACACTGTCCCAGCTGTCTTAAATTGGCTTTTCTGCCCTCAGGACAAACAGTGTGGGCTAGCCCGAGACACACATTCCATGGTTCAGTCTCTCAGACTTCTACTGATAGTTTAGCACTGACCTATATGCACCACAGTATGAGCACAGGGTCAGGGGCCCACAATGGGAGTACAAGCTGACTCCACCCTGCATTGTGGAGGGCAGGGTACCATTTAGCAAGGGGTCCAGGAGCTTTTACTGTGGCTTTTGAAGCTGTGTTTTCTTAATTCAGTGCTTTCCAACTTAACACAGCCCATTAACTATTTTCTGTAATTTTGAAGAAGGTTACTATCTTTAAGGTTCCTCTGCCACCTTTACCACAAGGGTTTGGAAAAATTGGCTACCTCAGAGCTGGCCCCCAGCAATCTAAAGCAGCTGATCAAAGGTAGAGATCTGGGATCAGACCAAACTAGAGTTTGGATGACTAGCTATTTATATCCCACTCTGGCACCAGCAAGCTGAGCCAGGAACCGTAGCTCCAGCTCTAGTCCACACTGCTGCTGGCCATGAGTCTGGGGTAACAGGAATGGTAAGTGCAGGGAGGGTAAAAGTCAATCATCTTTATTGCAATGTATCAGACTCTTCCTCCAGCTCCTTTCTGGATGCTGCACAGTGCACCCCTAGACGCCAGAGTTTTAAAGTGGTGGATTCAGACAGTTCCTGCCAATTCAATAATTATTTTAGTGGAGGGACTGATTCCTGGAGCTTCCTAATCTGCCATCTTCCCCCAATCTTCCATTAAATTACTGCTTCATTCTTCTGGCATAACTCTATTACAGTACATATTGCATTATAGATTAAATCCATTCTAAAAATGTGTTTTCTTTACCTTATATTTTAAACTACTTCCAAGAAAGAAGGTAGCCTTCTTCATTTTATATTTTCAGATTCTAACTCACATTATCATTGTGAGGATTATGTGAAAAATAACTTTGAAGCTGTATAAGCCTGATTGAGTATGACTGGTTGCTGTAACAAACAACCAGAATATCTCAGGAGTCACGTTTTCTTTGTGGGTGAGCAAGGGCACTCTGCTCCAACTCTTTGTTATTGATGAAGACTCCATCCTGACATATAATTTCACATTGCAAAGGAAAGGAAAAGCACAGGCTAGCTTTTGAAACATACTGATAAATGGCTAATACCACTTCTGATGACATTATCAGTATAGATAGCTAGGAATTAATGAGCCAGATTTTATTGTGGAGAATACACATTGAGATTTCTTATTATTTACAATGTATATTTTTAGCATAAATAGCTCTGTGTTACAGTGTACTTTGTACAGTTGGTTATCAGATTTTCAAGGAAATCATAAATAAAATTTTAAAAGCCAAAAGATAAAATGAAGATATGAACAAAGAACAGGCACCTTTATTTCATCTTATGACTGTATACTCTATTGATTTGTCTTCTCACCAAGCAGAAAATCTTGAGTAGGTACTCTGTATTTTAGAAATGTGCTTATTAGTGCATAATGACTACATTTGTATTTTCTCTTCTCTTGCATTTAAAACTAAGCAATAGTTTATATTTTAACTGAAGTGACAAAATAAATATTTTTTATTCATAATACATGAATATTGATAATAAGTTAACACTCACAGAAATTACTCAGATAATTCCTGTTTTAGTTTGCTAAAACTGCCAATAGCAATATTCCAGAAATGGATTAGCTTTTACAGTGGTGATTTATTAGCTTAAAAGCTTAAAGTTGAGGTCATGAAAATTTTCAAATCAAAGCATCATCAAGAAGAGACCTTCTTCCTGAAGACTAGTTCCCAGTGATCCTGTACTCCTCTGTCACATGGCAAAGCACATGGCAGCATCTGCTGGTCTCTCCCTTCTCTTCCAGGTTTCCTTCCTTTCAGCTTCTTGCTTCCTTGGCTTTCTTTCTGTTCACATTCTTCCCATTTATAAAGGAATCCCTGGGACATTCCTTAACTGAAATTACTTAATCAAAAAGTCCTATTACTAAGTTTAAACCCACAAGAATAGATTAGCTTTAAGAACATAATTTTCTGGGGTTCAATCAGCTTCAAACCATCACAGCTCTGAATAAAAATCTAACCTTATATACCTGTAGAGAAATTGTTCACTCCTAAAAAATACAAATTGCTGATGTTTATTGATTAGCTATAGCAATGAGATCAAAGGCATGAAAATACGTTTACTATATTAATGTATGCATTGTATGTGCACTCTATTAAAACTAGAAATCATTTCTTAAAACTAAAGCCAGTTTTTTTGTCTGCAGTTATAAAATGACAACATATGACATGGTAGAAATTAGGTAGCCTCATCAAAAACTCATACTTACAATAGGTTCACACCTACAGAAATAGATTAGGTTTAACAACATGCTTTTCTTGGGTTTATACAGCATTAAACCACCAAAATTATGTATATTTCAATATGATTAACTATAAATACACCAGTATTTTTCTATCTGGCTATTTACAAATTTTATTTTCTGAAGAGAGCATCAACATAGCATTCCTTATAAGAAAATAAAATTAATAGCCAGTAAGGTAATATGAAATAGATATTATATATGTATTTCAGTTTCCTGGCTGCTAAAACAAACAACATACAAGGAGTTGGCTTAACAAAAGAAATTTATTGACTCCTGGTTTCAGAAGCTAGATGACTTGCTTCCTCCCTTAATAAGTATTTTCTTGCTGGCTGGCAATCATTGAGGTTCCTTGGATTTTCTGTCACATGGCAATGCACACGGTGGCATCTGCTTCTTTCACTTTGGTACTTCCAGGTTCTGGTTATTTCCTGTGGCTTATTTTTCAGCATCCAATTTCCTTTGATTCTCAGATCATCAACCAAATTGGATGAAGCTCCACCCTCATTCAGTCTGGGCACACCTTAGCTAATAGAATCTTCAGAAGTCCCATTTACAGATGGGTTCACACCCACAGGAGAAAAGTTTAGGACCTGAACATGGGCATGATGTTTTGTGGTGGGCATGATTCAATTTCCAAAAATATTCAATCCTAGGCACACTGAATCATCTCAAAACTTACCTACATGAAACTTGGGAAACCAAACCCCAGTGATGTCACAACTGTGAATTAGCTACATACTGTTAAAACACACTCATTCAGTAGGTTTATGAGGGACTGGGTTTTTAAAAATATTTTACAAACTTACTTGAAGTCTCATTACAATTGAAGCATCCATTTAAAATTTTTAAAAATCGGTAAAATAATGCCACACTATAGAACTTTAACTAGGACCTCCTACATTTCAGCTCATTGACTTCTACCTTTGAACAGTTTTAACTCATCAGCCTATTCTGAGGCTATGCTTTTTTCATGAATTTTGAATTATCTTAATTTTTAAAAATAGTTTAGTGGAGTATAGTAACATAAAAAATAGGATAACATTTACTGACAACAGTAAATATGAAAGAAAAACATGCAGTTATAAAATTTAAAATCCATGTGTATTAGCAAATGTGTATGTTTTCTTTACTGAATATTAATAAATGAACTTCTTAAAATACAGAAACCATAGAAAACAGCAAAGGGAATTATTGAATTGAAAAGATACTTGTATTTGATGGGAATTTAAGGCATAACTGAGAAAGCAGTCCTAAAGAAAGGGCCAGTGAGTCATTGATCTGTCTTCTGGTCTAAGTTATGTTGTGACCACTCAATAGAACAGGATAGACCACTACCCCAAATTTTTTCGGATATCAAGACTGATAGTGCAATGTGCACACAAATCAACAGAGAATGAAAAGGTTTATTACTCACATAATGAGGCTTTTGGGTAGAGCAGGGCAGACCTCCAAAGCTGATACAAAAAAGGCTTGTAAGCAAGCTTAGAAAACTGACTTGCAAATTTCATGTGTTTAAAGGTTAGGACTGGGCTGAGAGTTCCTACATTCAAGAAGGTTTGAAATTCCCACCTGTGTCAAAGGCGGGAGTATTGGGGCTTCTCAGCAGCTTGCCCAGATTTCAGAGAGAGAGAAGTTGGAAGGGTGAAGCTTACAACTATCAGAAGTCAAACATCAAAAAGCAAAGTTGGTTTCCTATTCCATAATGTGTCTGCTTTAATTTCACATATCCACTCCAGGTTTGGTGTTCTTCAAAGGATGAGATTAATGGGATTGTCATTGATGTGTTCACATGCCCAGTTCTACCTCCAGAGAATAAGATCTGTATTCATTGATTCATTTAACTAATATCTGAATGGTTACAATATGCAAGACAATTCTCTGGTTGAGGCACTTTGAGTCACTGAAACAAGTTCCAGAATCATAATGAATGAAATAGAACACCTTGGAGGTTGGTAGCTACAGCTAGGAAAAGAAATAAAGTCCCTGTTCTGATCCTTTATACTGGTCTTTTATGTAAGTGTTGAATCCCTTCATGTATCTTGTGATTTTTAATTAATTATAAATCCTTAAGTTATGCTTGATTCTTATTCTGTGTTGGTTGATTTTAGTTCCATTGAAGACTGCGGACATAACTGAAAGTAAGGCAAAATATAAGTATGTTATTCTGTTGATGAGCAAGGTAAAATCTAGCTAGGAAACATATCAAATCTAGAATATTATAAAGAAAAATCTACTTTGATAGTAAAGTATTTATTCATGTAGTGCTGTTTTATTTATAAATTTAAGCTAGCTAGAGCTCTTACTTAGAGCTCACTATTTAATGATGTTCTATTTTTCCTCCAAACTTTATAATAGGCAGGGAATATTATCCGAGATGAGTTATCCATCTCTTTTTATTTTCCCCAAAAAAAGGCCTTGTGGTGGAGGGATTGATTTTATGGTGTTACCCTTATCTGCTTGTTTTGTTTTAAATAATGGTCCCCAAATTACTGGCCACACTAAGATGATATCACATATTTCTGATATGACCAATAGAGTGAAACCAGCATTAAACTTGGAGTGAGAAGACAAAGCTGTGACTTCGATTCTGCACTTATTAGCTATTTATACTGAGATAATTCAGTTGATAAAATAAAACAAATCTGGAAAGTAATATCTGTTCTGCATGGCCCACCTTGCCTTTCTTTCCTGGGCCACAGTGTCTTCATGTATAAAGTGAAGGGTTTAGTTTAGTTGACCTTTGAAGCAACACCCAGATATATGGCTTAAATTTCTATAAATCACACAGAGAACATGTTGGTGGAAGCTAAGATTTATTTAAGCTAGGAAATCATTGACTGTCCTTTCTTGCTTGTTTTTGCTACTTGAGACAGGCAATTATTAACCAGCATTTGAGTTTAGAATAATATTCAACACAAATCCACTAATTTGGACAATAATTTATTGTTCTTGAATAAACAGTATTGATTGAAAATATATTTACTAACTTTATTTAGAAACTGAAGTATTGGGTGGCTCTCGGTTGTGATAGGAATAATCTGATACAGTGAAATATACTTTAAGTTAAAGATTGAGCTAAAGAAAACCCCAGCATCATTTCATAACAGATATGACCTTGATTTTCAGTCCGTGATAGTAAAAATAATTATATCAATTTTAATAATGTATATTACATTTTATTTGTAAAATATTAAACTATATTGTAAAAATTATTTTGAAAATATAATCCAATAGAAGTAACTTCTTTTTCTAATTAATGGATCATCATCTTTTAATGAATAACTGTCTTTCTTGACTATTCCACTAAAATGGAGTAATAAGTTATAAGCATGTCATCTTACTATGTATATGACTTTTTTAAGGCTAGTCTACAATTTAGCACAGATTTCTGAATATGATATGGTCTTAGTAAATAATATGTGCATGGAATATGAAACATACCATCAAAGTTTCCCTAAAAACTTGCTCATGTTGAGTTAGGAATCCCATTTTGGCCATCAGTTATGTAGAAAAACAGGAGAAATTATAATAAAAGAATATGTAATGAATATATCTTGGCATCTCATAAAACCTAAATTTGGAGTATCGTCACTTAAAAATTAAAAATAAGTAATGTTTATAAGGTAACTTAAATCATGCATTTTTCCTCAAAAAAACATTTAAAGGTTTTAATTTATAAATTAAAGCATGTATTTTTCATTTTTTCTCCTATTCCATATCATTTAAAGACTACAGTTGCTTTGCCTATAATTCTCAATTCCTAATCATATATGCTTCTTAATGTCAACCATTGCAAAACTCTGTTATACCTTATTAATTTAAAAATAAGTTTTAAAAAACTTGTCTGTGAGTTCTAGAAACTCTTTAATTTTGAAATATGGAAAAATCATCAATGGGAAATTCCATTGTTGATAGTCATTTTTATTAAGAACAATCTTATTAACTTGTTCTCTCCTAGGTGCCTGGTACTGAGCAATGAGTTCAGGATTCAGTAGAACATACTGGACAGACTAGGCTGGAGTACAAATTAGGAAAACCAAGAGTTGGGAGAGAGTCTATTGGGAGAGTTTAACCTTATCTGGGGGATGAAGAAAGTCTTCCTGTGGGAGTAACATTTCATTTGAGATTATAAGAAATTGGACATTTGACAAGGGAGAGGAAGAATCCTTTGGGTAAAAGAGCCACTGTTTGAGAAACTCAGAACTCAAAATGTATGCAACAAAGGGAGAAAGAAGAATATGAAGAGGTGAGAAGGAAGTGGCAGTTGGGATCTTTGTGACCACAGTCAAGTGGCTTGTCTTTATCATAAAAACAAAGGACAGATTCTAAAATTTTAAAATATAAACATTCTAAACTGTAATTTCCACAGGTGTTTCTTCCAGCTGCTGCAGAAAATAAGTAAGGAAAAAAATGCCTTTATCGTTAAGTTTTATTTAGGGTCAGAAAGCATGCAGACAATATACACAGGGAAAATGATATGAGAAGCATTGTGCTTTTAATGAGTAACATATGTAAAGATAAAGAGGTGGTGTGACACATAGAAGAGTATACAGTAGTTGTGAACAAAGAGACTTTGGATAAAATGTTAAGCATTTCATTTACTTGCCATGTGTGGCTTAGAGCAAATTAACATACTGAAATCATTTTGCTCAACTGAGATTAATTTATTCCATAATTTTGATTTAAAGATTAGATATGTTTTAAAGAAGATCTACATTACATAATAGGTACTTAATGTATGTCAGTTATTATTATTTTATTAATTTCTTTAAATAATATTATATCCCAATCCTGCAGCCTTGGTCTGTGATTGGTATAAGTATTTCTTTTGCATAATCATATAAGAAGAATGCTGTGGCGACATTAACACTTCATTGCATTACATTTCCTCACATTTTTAATCAAACTATATGAAATATTTATTTCGTACTTCCATTATTTAAATGCATCTTATCAATGTGATTATAAATATGCAATATAACTGACAGAGTGTAACAAATCATAAGTCATTTTGGCCTTCAGGGTGCATATGTCTTAAGAAGTTGCCAAAATATATGTGAGATATTCTAGTGTCCCAGGTGAAAGCATGCATATTTAATGGCATGCCATTAAACATTGCCTAAATATATAAAGATGTATCATACAAAATGCTACAGAAGTCACAGACACCTAAGTGGCCATCACCCAGACTTCACTTACTCTTACTTCCTTCTTTGAGGAAGTCACAAATGCACACTAAGCAGCCATCCTCCATCCTTCAGCTGCAACCTCCCGCCCACTCCCCGCCCCCTCCCCACCCCTGCATCTTCTCTTCTAATGTCTTTCTTCTCTGGATGTGAAATGGGGCATGCAGAGCTGCCATTTACAGACACCGTCCCAAGCAGTTTTGACCACCCCAGGAGACTGGCCACTATGGGATTTCTTCCACTGCTCTTTTGGACTATACATGCTGTATAAGTAATAAAGAGTTATTTGCCCTTCTAGATTCATTATGCTGTGCAAGTAATAAAGAGGTCATTTGCTGAAAGTTTCTGTTGTGCCCAGACCTTGTGTTCCCATGACACACTGTTGTAACAACTTGCTCCATACAAAATGCATTTAAATTAAATTATTGCCTTTGCATTGAACACAGTAAATAGAAAAAGGGAAAAACTTTAAATCAATTCATCAAGTTAATAAACTTTATGCATCATAAAATTTATTTTTCTTATTGATCTAAATTAGTAGATTTCTCATAATATCAAATTGGT
Source organism: Cabassous unicinctus (assembly GCA_029593785.1). Lineage (NCBI taxonomy): Eukaryota > Metazoa > Chordata > Mammalia > Cingulata > Chlamyphoridae > Cabassous > Cabassous unicinctus. Next base: position 8,758 of record JAQZBX010016814.1, read on the forward strand.
AAATTATACTGATTGTTTTCTACATGAAAAAATTCTCAAATTCCTAACTGATAACCACAAGGGAATATTTTAAGCTTTATTTGCTTTTAGAAAAATCTTGAAAATAGAGCACTGCCTTCAAAGCATAAATTTTATATTATAGTTATCTATTGCTGCATAAAAACCTACTTTATAAATCAGTTGCTTAAAGCAGGTATTTTATTTTATGTGATTTTATGGACTATCCATTCACTCAGCTGAGTCAGCCTATCTCTGTTCAATTCCGTTTCAGTCAAGCACTTCTACTGGGACTGGAGGATCTACCGTCAACTTTACTCACCTCCATGGCTTTGACTTTTTCCACCAGTTAGGGGCAAGTTTCCCCACCCACGTGGGACTCTCCATAGGTGGTTTGCACTTTTTCCCTGCATGGTGGCTTGGATCCAAAAGTCAGAAGTAGGTTTGCAAAACAACAAAGAGTCTCTTATGCCATGTTCTATTGCTCAAAGCAGTCATACCCCCTGCTCAGACTTAAGGGGGGTGACATAGACTTTATGTCTAGAGGAAAAAAAGTGTCAAAAAAATTAGTGCCTATCTTTAATCTACCAAAAGTACTAAACACCATCTGTATGATAGTCCATAACGTAATTATGCTTGATAAATATAGCTCTAAAATATAAAGTAGTTGGAGTAAAGAGTAAGAGATTTCTTTTACTGACAATACAAGTATAAAAACTGAAATTCAATCTTAGAAGATAAAGATGCTTAAGGTTCATATATTAGAAGTATTTAATCCATCTTGTCACATTCCTATATGTTTGGAGATTTAGATTCCTGCCACCCCACACCGCACCCCATTGGAATTCCTTTCAAAAGTAGCATTTTAAGTCAGAATATAGGCAGAAGATATCTCTGTTTGGATTCTCTAGAGAGAGTTGAACAGTATCCCCCAAAATTCTTGGTCATCCTGAACCTGAAGGTGACTTTATCTGGAAATAGTGTCTTTGCAGATGTAAACAAGTTAAACTGAGGTCATACTCAATTAGGGTGGGCATTAATCCAATGGATGGTGTGCTTTTAAGAGGAAGGAAATGTGAACACAGACACATCTAACCAGGGAGAAAGGTCATGTGAAGATGGAGGCTGAAATTGTAGAGCTGCACCCACAAGCCAAGGAACATCAGAGGTTTGCCGGCAGCCACCAGAAACAAGGAAGACAGAAGGACGTAAACTTCCCTAGAAGCATCAGAGGGAGCATGACCTTGCCAATATTTTGATTTCATACTTCTAGACTCTAGAACTATGAGAGAATGGATTTTTATTGTTTTAATCAACCCAGTTTATGATAATTTGTTATGGCATCCTTAGGAAATTAATACATTTCTCCAGAAACAAAGCTTGAGTCAAATTGTTTAAAGAACGTAGAATACACATCTCATCATTACCCTTGCCTCAAGGGACAGAAACCAGGATATTCATACAACTATTATCATCAGTCATTGGCTAAAGGCTGCTCCCAGGGGACAGTAATTTCTGGCACTTCCAGCATGACTTTGGATGACAAAGCAGGCTACTGAAACCAGAGAAATCTTCAGGCAGAGTCCAGATATTTGCAGTCAGATGTTAGGGCAGTATGGACTGAAGTGTTAAAGGAGAGGAAATATGAGTATAAGGCAATGTATAAAGATGGAGAGAGAAATATGGAACTATATTATTTTATGTTGAAGACATATACATTGTGGGAATACAAGCATAATATGTGTATAGGTTTAATTTACATAATATATGAGAAAATACATGCTTAAATTTAAAAAAACTTTAATATTAGATCTCTATTTATAATTTAGATCTTACATTTAATGATGATCCCAGATCTGGTATACATTTTAAGTAGAATAAAAGTCAAAAATAATTTTTACAAAAATAAACAGCAGTTTTCAAAATACTTAAAAGACATTATTTTGTGAAAATATATAAGTGGTACTAAAACCTGTTTTATTCATATCTAGGCTATATTCAATACAAGGAGCTGTCATGCTGAGTGCTCACCAATCATCTAAAGTTAAGGTATAGCCTAATGAAAATATTTAATTTGATTCTCTATTGTTTCCCTAATAATAGTCAAATATCCATACATTTGTATCACCCTATATTTATATTATTTGAATTTCCATTCAAAATTTTCAACCCAAAACTCAGACATTTTTTTGTTTAAAGTATTTTTGAATATTTTAATAATTTACTTACATTAGCTTCATTTTAAATAAAACATATTGATTATTTTAAAGGCTAGGAAAAAGTACTGAATGCTTTTGTGAACACTCTCATTTACTTCTCTCAGATTTTCTCATAGACATGTAAGAGGATATATTGTTACACAAACGTTCTTTCAACCTTCATTAAAATTCTCCAGAAGGTTTCTGTATTAGGAATAAAATTAGTGGTCATGGGTTGTATACTTAATAATCATTACACTGGGTTTACTTTTCAATATCCCTAGGGCAATAATCTTTTGAAAACTCACTCATTAAGATAACTCCTTTCTACAATGTTTCTTCATTCCCAGTAGCACAGTGTAATAGGTACTAGTACTGCTTTCATGGCATATCAACTAATTTGCAATCACAGCATATCTACACTTTCTTTCTTCAAAATGCCTTAACCTGCCAGGGGTTATATTCATTCAATTAATGTTTGCTGAATGAATTAATTCTATATGCAATTTTTATAACTCTTTCTGAGAAATCCTCTCAACCAGAGTGTCATGTTCTAATCCTGGTGGATTTTTTGTTTGTTTTTTAATGTCTAATGATATTTCAATGGAAATTACTTCTGAAGATAACTTGTTATCATTTTAAATTCCAATAATATTTCAGGCACTGTTTCAAAGGAATTTTTTGTACCAAGGTGGTAAATTGAAAAGTGCATAAAGAATCATTCTGAAAACATTTAATGATTTTATATCATGTGAAAAAGTAATGTTTACTATTTTGTGAGAAAAGGTAATGTTTATAGAGGGCTTGAGATTAGAGTGCTTGGGTTTGCAATGTGGCTTTCCCAATTTTGGTGTGAACTGGGCAATTTATTTAAATGCTCTGTGCCTCAGTTTCCTAATCATTAAAATTGGTATAAAGAACATGCACATGACTGGGAGTGTGAGTTTAAGTTTGTGTGTGTGTGTTATAATCAGTCACATTAAAGAGCATAGTTACTAATCTAGGAGGCAAGTCATTTCAGAAGTTGGCAAAAATAAATAGTTCATTCAAAATTGTTGTAAATGGAAAATCATGCATATAGATACAGGGTCACAAGGTCAGATGTAAAATGATAACAGGTATAAAGATATTCTTGCTGTTTGGCTCTGAAAATGGACAGATCATAGCTGAAGTTAAATCTGATATCAAATGATTCCATGTTGTTATGCTGTCTAAAGATGCATTTAGAGATTAAATAGAAACATTGCCTTTTACCTGGTTCATTTATTTGGTTCATCTGCTGTATGATTACTTTTTAAAAATTTGTTTCTACTCCTCCATGACCAAACAGAAAGCAGAGGCTTTGTCTTTCTCAAACTCCTTTGTATGATATTTATGACTGCATTAACCACAATGCCATCTTTTTGGTGCCTGAAAGCATTTGGTTATTGACTGATGTTGCTGTAATCAATGATAGAAAAAGAACATGGGAAGAAAGAAGAGACTGGTAGGGCTTAATAAGGTAGTCCATTTGTGGCTTATGTATCAAATGGAATCTGAAAGACAACAAAAGAGCACACCAAAAAAAGAGATCAGAGTTAACAGGACAGATTGTGGGTACAGATTGGAGCTATTATATTCACCATGATAATGCTGGGAAACAATGCAATATACACTGAAGGGTGCCGGAGGCTCTGATTTATCAAAGTAATAATTCCTCACTCCTGTGTTGTTGGGAGACAGTTGGTAATGGGGTACAGGGGAGCAAGTCTGGCATGGGGAGGCATAAGCATTCAAAATATGTGTGAGCCCCATATGTCCAGACTGAGAGAACAGCATGCTTGGAAACAGACAGGCCTGTAAAGAAATGTAATAGAGCAGAAAGAGAATCTGTGGTCAGAAAGGCTTGGATTTACATTCTTGATTCTCCTCTTATGGGCTCTGTAATTTGGACTAGTCATGTGAATATATCTCAATAACTATTCACTCAAATTTAAAATATGGATAATAATATCGATCCTGCGCAGTTATGTTATCATTGACTGGAATGTCGAAGTTTTCCTTCTAGTAAGGATTTTGTAAGGCAAGGATGGCTACCTAGGGACTAGTAGGAAGGCTGGGTAGATTTGAAGGCCTACCTAACAGCAGAGGAAATATGTTGTTTGTTCTTCCAATTGATATAGTTGTGTGACCCTCCAGGGAGTGTTCTTCCTGAGTTGACAGAAGAAAAACAGATGTTTGAATAGCTTCATAGTTATAGTTAGTGGAACAGGTACAGAAGAAAGTGAAAGCGTAAAGCTGTGTAAGGTAACAGGAGACATGTTAAGATGATGAACTGCTGTTGAACACTATAGAAGAGAAAGCATTTTCATTTACTTGGAGAGAAAGCAAAATAAATGAGGTAATCCCAAAACTGTGGTGTGTTTTCTCCTATTAATCAAAATTCAGATGAAGTATTCATCAGTCTTATCACTGTTATTGTTAACAATGCAATGTATCCATTTGGTTTGAAAAGTATGAATTCCCATCCATACAGTCCACTTTGCAAGCATTATAGGAGCTGCAATTGCAAAAGATGCATTTGTACATTTTCTGTAAAATTACCAATATGGAAAAAAAACTTATTTATAGAAAATAAAGTTCCTTAGAAAAAAAATCAAATGAAAACACTGTGTTATAGAATTTAAAACAAATGATTTAATTTAGCTGGACAGAAAAAAAGTCAATTAAAAATTATACTGAATGATATTGCAATGACAGATACAGGCCATTATATATCTTGACATAACTTACAAAACTGTGCAGGAAGGAGTTTAAAACTATAATATAAACTATACCACACTTAGTGGCAATGTTCTAATATGGGTTTACCAATTGTAACAAATGTACCACACGAATGAAGGATGTTGTTAATGTGGGAAAGTATGGGAGGAGGGGTAGGGTATGAGACATACAGGAATCCCTTATATTTTTTATGTAACATTTATGTAATCTAAGTATCTTTTTAAAAAAAAATTTTTTAAGTATTTAGCTTAAAAAAAAATTATGGAGGCGCAAGCTTGGGGCTTCCAAGATGGTGAAGGAGGTAACAGAAGGCTGCACTCCTCCACAAATTATGGGAAGTTAAGCAGGCTTGCCGTCATTAAGGAAGCTGCTGGACCCCAGGGGTGACTGGAGAAGGCAGCTGGACAGGAGGGATCCAGCTGGCTCTAGGGGTGAGGGAAGCTTCTGGTGAAGGGACGGGCAAATCAGGGCCCAACTGGCTCATAGGGGAGGGGAACCAGGAGGCAAGGAAGCCCACAAGCAGGACCTAGACAGAAGTGGTTTTCATTTTCACCCTCTCTTCATTCATGTACTTGCAGAGAGACAGGCCATGGAGTGATTGGCAGGCACAGGAAACTAGAGAGTTTTAGTTTACAATAGCAACTAAAGAATCAAGTATATAGAAATATAATAACTAAGGATGTAAAGAACTTGTACACAGAAAGCCACACAATATTGCTAAAAGAAATCAAAGAAGATCTAAGTAAATGGAAGAATATTCCATATTCATGGATTGGAAGACTAAATATTATTAAGATGTCAGTTCTACCCAAATAAATTTAAAGATTCAATACAATCAGATTAAAAGTTCCAACAGAGGTTTTTACAGAAATGGAAAGCCCATTTATCAAATTTATTGGGAAGGGTAATGGCCCCCAAATAGCCTAAAACATCTTTAAAAAGAAAAATAAAATTGGAAGAATCACACTACATTACTTTAAAGCATACTACAAAGCTACAGTAGTCAAAACTGCATTGGGGGAAGCAGATGTGGCTCAAGCAGATGGGTGTCTGCCTACCACATGGGAGATCCTGGGCTCGGTTCCTGGTGCCTCCTAAAAAGAAGATGAGTAGGCAATGAATAGACACAGAGAGCAGACAGCAAGTTCTAAAACAAGGGGTGGGGGAAGGAGAAATGAATAAAACATATGTTTAAAAAAAAAAAAAACTGCATGGGATTAACACAAGGTTAGACATACTGACCAATGGAACTGAATTGTGAGTTCAGATATTGACCTGCACATGTGTGGCTAACTGATAATTCAACAAAGCCACCTAGCCCATTCAACTGGGACTAAATAGTCTCTTCAACTAATGGTGCTGGGAGAACTGTATATCAATATCCAAAATAATGAAAGAGGATCATCATTTGACACCCTATACAAAAATTAACTCAAGATGGATCATAGAACTAAATGTTAAAGCCAAGACCATAAAGCTCCTAGAAGATAATGTAGGGGAACATCTAGATCATCTTGTAATGGGAAATGGCTTCGTAAACTTTACACACAAAGAGTAAGCAATGAAAGAAAAAAATGATAAATGGGAACGTCTCAAAATTAAATACTTTTGTGCTTCAAAGGAGTTTGTCAAGAAAGTGAAAAGGCAGCCTACACAATAGGAGAAAATATTTGGGAACCCCTTATCAGATAAGGGTCTAATATCAAGGATATTTAAAGAAATCTTGCATCTCAGTAATAAAAAGACAAACAACCCATTTAAAAAATGGGCAAGAGATTTGAACAGAGTTTTTCCAATGAGGAAATACAAATGGCTAAAAAGCAAATGAAAAGATGCTCAACATCACTAGCTATCAGGGAAATGCAAATCAAAAATACAATAAGATATCATTTTATACCCACTAGACTGGCTGCTATTAAAAATATAGAAAATAAGTGTTGGAGAGGATGTGGAGAACTTGGAACACTCATCCACTGCTGGTGGGAATGTAGAGGGGTGCAGCCTCTGTGGAGGAAAGCTTGGCAGTTCCTCAGGAATCTAGGTATGGAATTGCCATATGATCCTGCAATCCCCCTACTAGTAATATAACCAGACGAATTGAAAGCAAGGATATGAGCAGATATATACACACCAATGTTCATAGCAGCATTTTTCACAGTTGCCAAAAGTTGGAAACAACCCAGGTGTCCATCAACTGATGGATAGATAAACAAAATGTGGTATATACATATGATGGAATATTTTTTCCTATAAGAAGGAATGAAGTACTAACACATGCAACAACATGGATGAACCTTGAGGATCTTATGTTGGGTGAAGTAAGCCAGTCACTAAAGGACCAATATTGCATGATGTCACTTAAATGTACTAAAGATATTGAGCAGAATCATGGAGTTAGAGTCTGGGAGATAGGTTACCAGGGTACAGAAAAGGAGTAGAGATTGGTGAGCTGATGCTCAATCTGGGCAGAATCTATGATAAGGTAGATGGTGGCAGTTTGGCAGTTTGGATGGAGGTGATGGTGGTGCAGTGATGTGTGTGTGTGTGTGTGGGCGATGGTTCTGGAGTGAGTGTGAGCATGGTTCTGGGTGGGAGGTTTAGGTCCTCCATGGTGCTAGGCAGAGGAATGGAACATGGAACAGGTGAATATGTGGCTCTGTGAATGCAGGGAAGCCCAAGGTTTGTGGTTGAGAATGCAATTGTGGGAGTATTTTTTCCGTATCTATGGCAGGGGAGCTTCACTGTTGCAGGCTGTCGGTAGTGGGCTGATGTGTGAGGAGGAGTGCACCTGGGGCATGCCTCTATGGAATATGAATGTGTTCGCGTTGTCATAGGTATGTTTTCCCAGTGAGTGGAGATCCACACAGTAACCAACAAAATGTAAAACTCCCATCCTGGGAAGTCCTGCTACTTTCTCAAATAGAGTGGCAAAAATCTCTGGTGTATAAAGGCAGTGCCCAATAACAGAAAGCAGGCCAATATGCCAAGTCTTTGATATTAATGCTAACACTTATGTACCTTATTCTTATAGAGTAGAAACTTTGCCTAATAATAACTAATGCCTAAGAGTTAACCTCCTGAAAACCCCCCTGTTGCTCAAATGTGGCGTCTCTCTAAGCCAAACTCAGCAAATAAACTTACTACCTTCCCCCCGACATGGAATATGACTTCTGAGAATGAGCCTCTTTGACACCCAGGGATTACCACCAAGCACCAACCAGCTATGCTTTGGGAAAAGACCTTAAACAAAAGAGGGAAACATCAAATACAAAGGAGTTTTTTATGGCTAAGAGATTTCAAAGTGAGTTGGGACTTTATTCCAGAGGATATGCTTATGCAGGTCTCTGACAGATTTCACTAACTGCCACAGTAAACAAAGCCTCAAACAAAAGTGCTACCAAGGGTTCTAGGGATGGCCAGACACTGTAGGCAAGGCAAAAAAACCCATGAAATCAGCACCCCATCCGTGGGCCTTATTTTGAAATATGTGATAATCTATTTGCCCAATTATTTCCCTACTCATGATTCTCCTACCCCTTTTATTTGAACCTATAATTGTAACTATACCTGCTAAATATATGTCTCAGAGACTTAAATCTTCAGTTTGTTCATATGCCGCTGAGCCCTAAATCTTAGCAGAGTTGAGGCCAAAATCTACTCTCCAGTTCTACAGACATGCCCAGGACAACTAACAAAGTGATGACAATGGACAAGTCCCATCACAAAAAAACAAGGAATATCTACAATGGCAAGCAAACAGCTCCTTCCATCCACCCCATAATATCTAAGCTCCCTCTTAGTCTTAGCAGAGTGGATATCATGCCAAATTCCTCAAGACCGAGTAATGAAGAAACATAAGGATAGAGTGCAACCAAGGACCAAAGTAGAGTTATTGTTATTACTCTCTGCTTTTCTAAATAGAAAGAATGACTATAAATAAATAAATCTGGGTAAATATTGAATTTTCCTCTAATTATCATATACTATTTTATATTTTCATTAGCTATATATTACATGTAAATGATACTGACATTAGTGTCAATCAATTATACAAATATATGTGTACATATATGTTTATAATATGCAATTATTATGAATATATAACTGATAATATGTATTTATTCTATATGTATAAGTTATATATATATACACATAGCCTATAAATATATATAAAACTATTGATTTAATTATATTTTGATATATTTATTAAAATAAAATTCTATCACATAAATTAAACATATGTATTTCTACATCTAAGTCATATTGCAATGACACTCATATATATATATATTTACATTTTAAAATCTGGATCAACCTTAGAATTTTAAAAATTAATGAAATATTCTCTCATTTGATTAGTTGATAGTCTTCATAAAGCTTTATGTTGAAATTTGCAGATGCAGATTAAAATTTTGCAAATATGTGAATGCTTTTCAACTGTTATTTTATAAAATTAAAACTAATATTCTTTTATGACCATGGCTTCTACATTTTCATTTTCTAGTTGGTGAAAGACAGCAACTACTTCAATCCCTTTACTACCCCCAAACAAGTTGCCTTTATGTCTTTTTTCCAGTGGATAGATTTTAACTGAAATTAGAGGCTTTCTTTTCTGTCTTTGTAGTCTTGCTCAGTCTTTGACTTGATTTCTATCTATTTATTTTAATTCCCACACTAGAATAAGGCCATTTGTCTTCAAATCCTTCTATATATCAAATATCCTTCCTACATCAGAGAAGAGAGGCACTTCTCCTTTTGAATGTATACACAGATGGTGTACCTGTTCACAAAATAATTGCTGATGTAAATATGATATTAATATTCTTGGCAAATATGAACTAGAGATTAGCAGTGGACAAATTCTACCAAGATAATAAAACATATTCTCTTGAGAGGCCAGGGTGGTCTCTGGTGCTGTCCTTTTTCACTTGATGTTTTTCACATCACCACTGCCATTAACATGCTCCCCTCAAATGCACTCAGTTTTAATACGGAGTCACTAACATGTACACAAGCAACCTTTCCCTAACTCCCCTCCAGAAGGATACAGAGTTAAATTGTTCAAACTTGTAATAATGTGACTGAGGGTTACTTTACCCCAAGACTTTTGGTTTAATGCAAACCTTCAATGAAGAAAGACTGGAAAGGAAGTGGCTGAGCTCAGCACAACCCAACATGTGTGTGCTGTTTATGTCCAACACATGCTATTATTTAAAATTAAATAAACCAGACTTCAGGAAAAATGTCAACAAGGTAACAAAATTTATTCTCTGACCAATCGTTATATCTTTCAACACGTTTTAACTGTCACTAAAACTACTATTGCTTTCCTAGAAGTTACCTAACATTGTGCTTTAAGAAAAAAAAAAAAAACTCATTGCACTTATTTTCTGTACTACTTTGGAATCAACACAATTAAGAGGTTAGACTGTTGTTCTTTACTTCGACCTAGCCACCAGATAAAATAGAGGATGCCCAGTTAAATTTGAATTTCAGGTTAACAACCAAAATTTCTTAATATAATTTGTTAGTATAAATATTACAACCTTAATCACTGCTGTTATAATCAACTAGCAAGATTTGGGTAATACATAAAAAAATAAATAGCCCTTGTTTATTGAAATTTAAATTTAATTGTGTGTTTTTATTTGCTAAATCTCACAGCTTTACTACAACTACTACAGCTACTACCTCTATTACTACTACTGGCTAGCAGTCACTGCTGGTTTACCATGAAGCATATACTCCTTTAAGTATTTTACATGCATTGTGTCACAATCCTAACAAAAACCTCATGAAGAAGTGCTAATATTATGTCCGTCTCACCAATGAGAAAACTAAACCAAAGAAAGGCTAAGTGACTTGCTAAAGGCCCTACAGCAAATAAGTGGTGTGGCTTGTTTCAAAAATATTTATTTTAAATCCCAAGCCTGAATTATTATAATCTAAGATTTAAAGTTTATGTGATCTTTTTGTTCTTCAAGTTTAAAGTACAGAATTCCATCCTATATAAGATGTTTTATTCAAGTGTGATTAAATTTATTATTATGAGATAGGCTCTTGTGGACCAGTGGAATTTAGCTGGCTGCCAGTATGCAGAAGTAAATTTGATAGAGGAAGGAAAGAGGATTCTGTAGTCAGGGTAATTTACAAGACAAAAACAGTTTTGACACATTTCCATTAAGAGAGAAAAGCCTATTTTCCAAAAGTTTTTGATCACATATTTTTTCTTGGACTGTGCAAATTCCTGACTCATAAAAGCAATATCACTGTTGTTATAATCATCCACCTTTTGCAATCAAGAGTGTAGACTGTTTATTGTCGGGTGGGTAAGTACTAATCTAACACTCAGATTTCACAATAATTTTGCTTTGTTTTTGTGCTGTAATTTAACTTCTCATTCTCATTCACATGTGGAGCCCGATGATATTAAACTTCAACATTTCTGACCCGATTCTGAAGAATATAAATCAGGTCACCTCTATCAGAAATTAATATAGCTGGGGGGATACAATGGCCTAGTCCATAAATTTAAGTAGGTAATTAACACAAACATATGAAAGAAAGGGCATAAATACAGAAGTATATCAAGTCCTCCGAAGTATTTTATGGAACATATTTGGATGTCTCCTAATGCTCCCTCCAAAGATTTTTAGTTTGACTTGATTAGGTTTTCTGGCTTCTTCTTTCCTACCTGCATTAGCTACACTGACAGCTGTTCTTCGTTGACCTTGTTTTGGCTTCTGCTTCTGGATTCACTCCTGGTACATGGTCACACATCCCTGGTTTTCAGGAGGCTTAATTCTTGCTTTCTGGCATCAGCTCCTGCATCCACTCAGATCCTGGTATAGATATGCCATGGTTTCAAATTAGCTTATATCTATTCAGACAACCCATTTAAGTCAATTACCCAGCTATACCCATGGAATCTATCCCTGGTTGACTTCATGGATTATAGGACATGCCAATCCTCTTTTAGTCAAAATCCATATTCAGAGTTCTGTTTTCACATCAAGTCTGGATCTTTGCCCTGACAACAATCTGCGTGGCTGGGACCTTAACATTTTCTTTGGTGTCTGGCAGCCTGTGGGAGGTAGTTAATACATGACAGGGTCTCAGATCAACGGACAGGATATCTGAACTATTTCTACCATGTCCAATGCAATGGATTGAAAATACTTGGATGTCAACAGAGACCCAAATCAATTCTGAAGCCATAACGTTTTTTGAACTCCTAATTATCTCTCTTAACTAGCCTCCCATGCTTTAAAAAGAAGATTGCTATTCCAACTTTATCTCAAACTTATTTCCCAATTAATATATCCTTCCATTGCATTTAAGCTTGAAGTACCTCTATGAATATTTTCCATCATAATCTTGTCTTTTTGCTTCTTCCTTTCTTTCTCTTTCTTCCTTCTCTTTTTGTTTTTTGTTTTCCTTACATCTTTTTTAAGTTTCAGTGGAAATATTTAAGTAGAACAGCATCATCAAAAACAAAAAAATAGTCAAATGCTCTTGTTATTAATGTATTTTTTCTTTAATCTTAATGAACCTCTGGTCATAAGTAAAATGACATATTTTTTCATCTCCAGTTTTTTTTTGATGAGTTGGGAATTAAAGGGTTGATCACTGTATTTTACATATTTATTCATTTATTTTAATTTTAGTTGTCTGTTGGGTTTATCTTTCATTTTTAACTTCACTGATGATATCTGTACCAGATTTAAGTAATACAATAACTTTGCTTCCTCAGTTGCTCCTTATTTTGTTATATAGAATTCAACATTTCCCATTTTATTACCAATTTATTATTAACTGCCTATGTGGTTGCTATATCAGGTATTAATGGTGCAAAGTTGTTTTCTCTTAAAATTATGGATTTGACTGATTATATTCCACACCTGAAGAAACAAAAATTCTGCTTTCTTTTTCAAGTAAAGGTATTTTTACCACCTCCAATCAAACACGTTGTCAATCTTATCATATAGAATCCCCAGAAAGTGTCATTTTTGGAAATATTAAGAATGACCTCTGCTTTGTATAGAGGTCCTGAATCACATAAACTAGATATTGCTGAAATCTGAGAGGTGTGTAATTTCATTCTGCTCCCTTTGCTATGAAATATAGAACAATTGGTGTCATGAAATCGAAGAAGGATAAAAATGAAGGTCTTTACTGATAGAAGCATGTGCAGTTTATATTAGATTAAGAAGGATGGAAACAGATCTGTAGCTTTTGAAGTACATGAAAAACTACAGTAGCACTGAAGATACTGGCAGGTCAGGGGTGTAAATGGAAATAACTACTTTAGGGACAGGCTGTTCAAGACCCATATTGAGAACCTGTGTGTCGCCTATTTCCACAAAATCAATTTATTTTCAGTAGCTTGGGAGCACTATGGTTTATGAAATATAGTTATAGTTCAACTGTCAGCACAAAGCAAGATTTCAAAGTGAGTTCACCTGGGCTCTTTTGCTCCTTTAGGAGTAAAACACACCAAATATTTTGCTTTAATATGTACCTTTTAATTTTCTATCTAACTATACCCTCCAAAATGTCTGAGTAGATGTGTTCATTGCTTACAAATTAAAATAGTATGAATTGTGTGTGAAATTGTTCATATTATAGATACGAGTCATAAGTGAACTTGTCAAGCTTAATAAAATATTTAGACAAACTGCGATGAAAAACAATTTTCTACCTGTCACTGACTAATAAGTTACAGTAGGGCTTTGCCTACTGAACACATCTACCTGCAGATACTTTTGAAGTGTAGGAAATAGATAATAACATTTTAATTTATAGATTAATATTCCCTCAAAATAAATTATGGTCAAGATTAAAGCTATTCTGAAAGGAATATCTCCTTCTACACTTCACAATCCATAGTGTTAATGGAAAACATTTGCTGAGCCCTATTAACTGTGATATTGAGAAAAAAAAATCCAGTTCTCAAAATTAAATACAACATTGTTTCTAATTAATGTTTCAACATTTGTCAGTTGTTATAAAATCAAACATCCATTTAGTGTTTAATCACTTTTCAATCTGGGAAAATATATTTTTTATAAAATTTCTTCATGTTTATAGAATATTTTAATTTATAAAGTCTCTTTCAAGTAGAATCCTCTTTCTATTAATAATAGAAACATGGCTTATATTTCCCAAACTGGTGTCTGAATAGTTTTCTTCCTCTCTTCCAATATTCAAAAGATCTTGAGAGGGATGAAAAAGATTCCCTCAATCGGAATCTTTAATTGACATTCCAAGATCCAATGTGCCTATTTTTTTATTTATATTCATTTAATATATTCATTTAACTAAGCTTTTGGTCCTCTGTGGAAAAGAATACATGAATTAGTATATAGGAATGGTGTTGTCAATGTACATGAACCTTCTGTGGTATATAACGTTCAAATTTTACCAGTATGTTATTCTTGGTGTAGCTGTCCTGCCACAGGAATTTCTTTGTTCTGTGATACATAAAAATCAAATTTCACCTGGAGTTGGAGGTAGGGAATGTCTCTGCAAAGTTAGTAAATACTTATTTCATGTATTCAAAAGCCCACAATCTGTCCTGAAGCTGACATTGGCCAGAAATTCAGCATTATGTGTTTCTTAACTTTCATATACATACAATGTAAATGCTGCCATTTAGATCTTCCTCTGAATAAATACTATGAGCATAAAGTTTATAAATGAAAATGAGAGTAAAAGGGCACTGATATCCTGAGTCTTGATGAAGAGAAGGAAGAGTACCAAATCAGAAAATGAATATGTTGCACAGAAAGAGAAAAATTTTGAATGCACCAAGGTTTCCATCAGTCTACAACAATGGCTATCTGGAAAGTTGCTTGGAAAGTATTTAACCTGGCATTGAGTATAAGGCCTAAGCAGGACTCATACATGCTTACAGGACAAATTAAGAGAAATGTCAATCAAAATATAGTGTGCGGTAAATTTAAAAAAATAGAAAGAAAAATGTTGGCAAATCATATGTGTCTTATTTTGATGGTGCCAATAATATTGACACAGGAAAAGCGCAACCATTTCAAAATTAGCTGATGATGCACACATGTTGTAAGGGCTGATGCTACTTTCTGTTATCCTCATGATGGTTTAGGAAGTTTAGAGAGAATACATGGTATATAGCAAGACACTAAGAAGTATAAAATTCATATGAATAATACAAAATTAGAGGCTATCCACTCTATTCTATTATTCAATAGCAGAAAACTTGTTTTCTTAAATTGTACTCCTTAGAAATAAGAGTTATGTTAATCTTTCTTCCCTAATATGAAAATATATGTTATATCTATTTGTATGACTATATATGCATATGCATATGTATATATAAAACTGTATATATACTTTATTAGTAAAATACCAGAGGTGTGTTGGCTTTTATAAAGGGTATTTATTTTGGGTAGAAGCTTACAGTCACAAGGCCACAAAAGAGTAAGTTACTTCCCTCACCAAAGTCTGTTGTCACATGTTGGAGCAAGATGGCTGCCAGTCTCTGTGAGAGTTCAGCCTTCCTCTCCCTCCTAAGGCTCCATGGTCCTACCTTCCTCCAATCTCAGCTGTAGGTTCTCTCCCAGAGCTCATTTCTTCTTGGGCTCCACTACAGCTGTATGCTATCAAGCTCATCTCTTTTCCCAGGGCGTCTGATGTATATAATGAGCTGTCTCTATTCCTATGTGTTCCTATCATGTGTATCTACCTCCGGGTTTTTCTTCACCATGTGTTTACTTCTGTGTGAGAGTCTGTTTTATTGGGTCTGGGACTCAATGCTGAGTCACAATCTAATGACCTGGTTGGATCAGAGCCATAATCTTAACATTTAATTTAATTTAATCAGACATCTCAGCTGAATCTATTACAAATCAAAGAGTTATCACACCAGAGGAACTGAACAGTTTACAAACATAATCTATATTTCGATTTGGAATTCATAAATAATAGCAAACTGCTACATTCCACCCTCTGAATTCCAAAAAAGACATTACAATATTCCAAAAAAAAAAAAAAAAAACCCAAACCTTTAAATTAATAAAAATGCTAGGTACAAAATCATGTCACATCAGTTTAAAGAAATAAGGTTTGTCTTGGGGCAAAATCCTGTCTGGCTGTAGACCACTGAAAATTACAAAACTATTTAGCTGCTTCAATATACAAAAGGACAGACAAAGGATAAACATTTGCATTACCATAAGGAGAAACTGGGAGGGAAACATGAGTCATGGGTCTCCTATAGTTCCGTAAACCTGCAGGGCATACTTCATTAGATTTTAAAGTCTGGGAGTCATTCTCAAGATGATGGTTTCTTCTCCCTGGGGCCTCATGGGGACCCACCCTTTCCACAGGCTTGCCCAATGGCCATTTTCTTGGTTCCACCCAAATCAAGCATCTAGGTGGTGACCTAGCTCCCCACCTCACCTTCCAAGAGCCTTGGAGTGATGGCCACACTTTATCTAATCTTTGGGGTAGAATCTTATAACCCTAGTGCAGTGAAGTGAAAACAACATCTTCCCTAACCTTTGGCATACAGGCCCAACCCTCTCAGAGCAATGAGTTGGTGACCTGGCCTTCCCTAATCCATGGGGGATAAGCCTGCCCCTCTCAGATCTTTGGGACTTCTACCTCAACCTCCCTAATGCCTAGGGAATGTGCTACACCCTCTCTGGACCCTGGGGCAGCAAAACTCTCCCCAAACATCGGGTGGGAACATCCACCCTCTTCAACTGCTGGGGCATACTAATCCTCTCTGTACACATGAGTGGGGTTCCTCTCTTGGCTTGAAGAGATGTCTTAATTCCTGATATCAGCTTCCATGGTTTCCTTCTTTAAGTTGCTACCCCTCCATTCTCTCCCTTCCATGTCCCTTTTAGTCCAAGCTGACAGTGGTTTTGTTCATACAGCTCTCTCAAAAAGTTTGTTGGTTTAGCATGCAAGAAGCAGGGGTCCAAGCCATCAGACATTAAGATTTTCCACAAGTCTTTCCTAGATAACTGCATGTTCAATCCTTATTTACAAGTTCCAAGTTTAGTTAAATCCTCAAATGGGACACTATTGTCTGGGGGCTTGATTTCCAGAGGCTTGGAATTTCTGGAATCAGTTTCCGGTTTCTTTGTGCCCAACAATTCAGTTATAAGCTTATTTCTATCATCCAACATTTTGCTATAAGCTGCAAGGAGAAGCCAAGCAATATTCTCTGAGTTTACTTTGGAAAGTTCTTCAGCTAAATGCCCAGACTTACCATTTTCAAATTCTGCCTTCCATAAAACATCAGGAGTCAATCTTGCTAAGTTCTCTGCAACTTTAAAACATGAATTGCCTTTCCTCCAGTTTCCAATAATAGTTTCATCATATACTTCTAAGGCCTCCTAAAAAGTCTCTTTATTCCTACCTATGGTCTCTTTAAAGCAATCTAGACCATTTCTATCAAGCATCTCACAATTCCTCCAAAAAATACCCCATACCTATTTATAAAACCATTCTAGTGTTTTGGTATTTGCAAAAGCACAATCCCACTCTCTGGTATCAAATTCTGTATTACTCAGCCAAAATGCACACCAGAAGTATGTTCCCTTTATAAAGGGTATTTATTAGGAATAGAAGTTTAGAGTCACAAGGCCATAAAAGAGTAAGTTACTTCCCTCACGAAAGTCTGTTGCCACATATTGTAGTAAGATGGCTGCCAGTCTCTGTGAGTGTTCAGCCTTAATCTCCCTCCTAAGGCTCCATGGTCCCAGCTTCTTCAGATCTCAACTGTAAGCTAAAGGGGCTCATTTCTCTCCTGAGAACTCATTTTTTCCTGGACTCAGCTACAGCTGTAGGCTATCAAGCTTATCTCTCTTCCCAGGGACTCTGCCATGTCTAATGAGCTTTCTCTATTCTTCTGTGTTCCTCTCCTGTGTACCTACTTCTGTGTTCTCCTTCTCTGTGCATTTACTTTTGTGTGAGAGTCTGTTTTATGCCCAAGGGGGCTGGGACTCAATGCTGAGTCACACTCTAATGATGTAGTTGGATCAGAGCACTAGTTTTAACATAATTTAATCAGACATCTCAGCTGAACCTAATACAATCAAAGGGTTATCATGCCAGAGGAACTGTCCAGTTTAAAAATCTAATCTATATTTCTTTTTGGAATTCATAAATAATATCAAACTGCTACATAAACATACACAAAAACCTTTATTCATTTAGAAAATATTTTTTGAATGCTTCCATATCCTCATTGTCAAGAGCTGATCTGAGCTTCAAGTGTCAAACATCACTGATTTAGACAGTGAAGCTAAAATGAAAGTACTGTCAAGTTTTCAATCACTTATTGATATGTTGTAAGTGAAAAGCCAACCTGGAGAAAAAGCACCAGCTTCTCCTGTTCCATTTTGCCCCTTGAGACAGAACCACTGGGTCAGATGGTCAGTTGGAACAATATAAACAGTAGAGCATGTCTCGTGCCAAGGGAGCCCAAATAAAGTTCCCTGACATTTTATGAACCATGAGGCTAAGGGTTGGGTGTGGTGGCAGGATTGGAAAAGTACTGAATACTGAGTCAGAGTGGAGAAAATCATCTTCAATCATTCCCTCACCCTACCCCCAATTCCTTCAAATAAGGAGTATCCAGAAAGGTACCTGAAGGAAGTTTAGGAATGCAGATATATATATAAGAGTGAGACCAGCCAGGGAGCTTTAATCCCTGTATGTGTCTCCAAGAAATGACTGCAAAGCACTGGTTGTGCACCAAGCCTTGTGTGGGGAAGGAAGCTTTCTCTTATGAAACCTGTCAGGTAAAGCCCTTGTAATTGCCTATGGGCCTGAAAAATCATGCATACATTATTTGGACAGGAGCCAGACTCCTCACTAATCAGTAGATTAGCTGCTGAGAGCATATCATCAAATAAAACACATGGGATCCATCTTCATGAAGCTGGTTAATTAGTGAGGTGGTATATATAGCAAAGAAGAGATTTATGTATATTTATATATATGCTCAAATTTGGATGAGCACTATTAGTGTTATAAAACTCTCATTATAAGTTGATACAACACATGATTTTATAGAGATGAAAAATTTTACCTGTATTTTTATGTTCTAGTAACAAAAATGGCACCCTTTGGGGGAGTGGGAACATGGGGCATGGTAAATTTAAAAAAAAAGTATTTTGAAAAATTTTACATAGAAAATTATTAAATACTTTATAGAGTGATTGCATAATAACTTTTAAATATATATTTGTAACATGGTCATAAAAAGAAAAATTCAATGCCCCACAGGTGTCTACTGATAAAATTTTAATCTATGTATTTAAGAATTTTATAATCAAAATGCTAATAATTTTAATAATACTTGACAAGATGATTCTAACCTTTATTTAGAAGACAAACTGTCTAACAATGTTGAGAACTGGCCTACAGAATTTGAATTTGCCAATCCCATGACTATGAGATTTGATTCTAATAATAAATTTCTTAATATTTGTATATATATGGTTAGTTCTGTTTCTCTGGAGAACCCTAAATAATACAAATTTGGGTACCAATAACAGTTCTTGAGAAATAGAATATTAAGGGTGAGATTTATGAGTTGTTTCTGTGAATTTGGGTATTGTTTCACTAATTTGATTGGATTAAAAGACACTTTTGACTCTATTTCCAATGGTCAAGGTGGCAAAGATAACCCATGGTGTGAATTGGAAACAGAGATATAAAAAATATCATGAAATATTTGGGTATATTATATCTTAACAGAGTTTTGTGGAGTTAAAAAAAATTAAATGATGGCAGATTATTCCTAAATATGCTGGATACAGTTGTTTAAGAAAGGAATGAGCTCAAGGCTTCAAACTCCTAACTTAAGCACTGCATAAAGGACATGAACATTTCTATCTGTGATCTGAAAGAAACTTTTATACCTTATAGGCAGAAATTTAAGGTTTCTGAAAAACAGAACCAGTGTGTCATTGTGCAAGTGGCTGAATTGCAACATAAATTGTTTTCCCAACTTTGCAGAGTGTCTGCTGTTAAAGTGATGGGATTAAGAAGGAATGGGATCCTGAAAGTTGTAATGGGGACATATAGGTTGATAATGATAATAGTGGGTACACTGAGCTCTAGATTCTGCTGAGTCTTCTTTACAAGATAAACTTGTATAGGTCTACCCTGAAGGATCAATCACATGATCTATAGCCTCCCTTGAGGCTCAGCCATCCCACCTCTACCTGAAGAGATTAACCCTGTGGTACCTGATCAACCTGTAAAGACCTCCCCAGAGGAAACAGCCTTCACACCTCCATCTGAAGAGATTAACTCTTTTCATCAGATGAAACTTTAATGGCTTAAAAACACTGCTAATTCCTCTTAAGACTCACCCTCACCACCCTTCTTTCCTTTCAGACCTATAACTAGATTAAAATCCAAACAGGCCCTGAATTGTGAGATGCAAAGTGTGGCCCATGAGGAGGTGTGCTACAATCCAAAAGAACTGTAAAACTTTTCCAATTTACATAGACATAAATGAGAAGAATATATGTGGGAAAGGATTTAAGGGTGTGGGATAATTGTGGGAAGAACATAAAGTTGAATCAGACTGAATTTATTGATATGGGTCCATTATACATAGGAATTAGAAGGACTCTGATAGTTTGTACCAAGAGGATGGCTGAAGCATGGACCTTCATTATCTGAAGTTCAAATGTCATAGCAGCCCTGGTATAATGTACAAGAGTTAATCCAAAGGCTTAGACAGATTGGGAATGTTAGAGGTGTTTTATCATGTAAGACCTGCTCACTAATCTCAGGAATGTACAGATGACACACCTTTCACCAGATCTGTGAGAAATAAATTTGTGAGATTAATTCCATCATCCCTGAAGATCTCTGTGGTTGCTCTTCCCTGTAGATGAGATAGTATTGTGGGGATTGCTGCCACTGAACTTGGATCCTGAAACATGATGCTCGTGATTGAATCCCACATTAGCCAACTGGCAACACTTAATCATCAAAGTCAAGTAGGGTATGGTGACCACAAAGGACAGCAGATTCAGAGCAGTAAGCCGAATAGTCTGACTCACAGAGACCAATAGCCATTAGCTAATTGATAATGAGATAACCTAGAAGTGAAATAGATGGGCAGTCTACTAATTTCTTCCATGATCTATCTAATTAGAAGTGTTCTAAGTCATGTGAACAAAAGTCTAACCTGAATCACAAGAAAGAGTCACAGCCCATCAATCAATCCCAAGACATGAGACAGTTTCTAGACCCAGAATCCCTTGAATGAAGGTCAAGCAGGATCCCATTGGGAAGGGACTCTGCTAGGCCAAGAAGATTTTATACCATTAAGTTTCCTCCGAGTCTTCCCCAGAGGGACATATGGTCTGTCACCAGGGTGGCTGCACATTGGGGAAAAGGAAATTATCAGACATTTTGGGTATTAGTGACATTGTCTTAGAAATGGCATTAAATTAAGAAACGCAAAATGTCACTGTGGTCTACCAGTCAGCATAGGGGCTTGTTTTAGTTTGCTAAGCTGCTTAAAGTAGATACCATAAAATGCGTTGGCTTTAACAATGGGAATTTATTAGCTTACAAGCTTACAGTTTTGAGGCTGAGAAAAATGTACAATTCAAGGCATCATCAGATGATGCTTTCTTCCCAAAGATCAGATGCTGGAGATCCTGGACTCCTCTGTCACATGGCAAGGAATATGGCAACATCTCCTGTTCTCTCCCTTCTCCTCTGGGTTTTGTTGCTTTCAACTTTTTACTTCCATGGCGCTTTCTCTCTCTCTCTCTCTTTCCCTCATTCTCTCTATCCCTCTTTGTAGTCATACTGTTTTTTAAAGACTCCTTTAAAAGATTTAAGACCCACCCTGAACTAACCTCATGAAAAAGGTCCTATTCACACGGGGTTTATACTCAAAGGAACGGATTAGCTTTAAGAACATGATTTTCTGGGGCACATACAGTCCAAACCATCACAGGGCTTATGGAGGTTGGGTGAACAATGAAATTTTAGTGAAGGCCAATCTCACAGTGGGTCCAGTTTATTTCCCCAGTTCCAGAAGGTATAATTGGAATAAACATAATCCACAACAGGCAGAATCCCGACATTTGTTCCCTGATTTGTGAAGTGAAGGCTATTGTGGCAGGAAAGACTAAGTGGAATCCACTAGAATTGCCTCCTACCTAGCAAAATAGTAAATGAAAAGCAATATTGTTTTCCTAGAGGGATTGTAGAGATTATTGCCACCATAAAGGACTTGAAAGATGCATGGGGTGGTGATTAAAAAGTTAGATTTTGGAGCATGACAGTGGTTATTGTAAACTTAAGCAGGTGATGACTCCAATTGCAGCTGCTGTTTCAGATGTGGTATCATTGCGTGAGCAAATCAGCAATCACCTAGTACCTGGTATGCAGCTATTTTTCTGTGAAAGAACATTTTCCTTAATATTTGTTACTAAAGACCACCAAAAACTGTTTCCTTTCACTGGGAAGGCCAGAAATACACCTTCACTGCCTTACCTCAGGGACACATCAATTTTTCAGCCCTATGTTATATTTTAGCCCACAGGGAATTTGATAACCTTTGTCTTCCCCAAGACATCACACTGGTCCATTACATTGATAATATAATGCTAACTGATCCTAGTGAGAAAAAGGTAGCAATTATTTTACACTTATTTGCAAGGTATTTTCATGTCAGAAGGTGGAAGATAAATACAACATAAATTTAAGGGTGTTCCATCTCAGTTAAACTTTTAGACATTCATGGATGTGGACTGAGATATTCCTTCTAAGGTGAAGGATAAGCAGTTGTACTTGCCCCTTCCCACAACCCCCCCAAAAGATGCACAACATCCAGTTGTCCTTTGGATTTTGGAGGCCAATATATTCCTCATTTGAGAGTGCTATTCTAAACCATTTACTGAGTCACCTTAAAAGCTATTAGTTTGTAGAGGGGACCAGAGCAAGAGGAGGCTCTGCAATAAGTCCAGGCTGACATGCAAACTGCTCTGCCAGTTGGGCCATATGATCCAGCAGATCCATTATTATTGGAAGTTTAAGTGGCAAAAGGAAATGTTGTCTGGAGCCTTTGGCAGGCCCATATAGGAGAATTACTGTGCAAACCCTTAGAGTTTTGAAGCAAACCCCTGCCACCGTCCACAGATAACTGCTCTCATTTGAGAAACAGCTGTTGGCCTATTAGTGGACCTAATAGCACCTAAAGGGGTGCTGATGCAAAATACCAGAAATCTGTTGGCTTTTATAGAGGGTATTTATTTGGGGTAGAACCTTACAATTACCAGACCATAAAGCATAAGTTACTTCCCTCACCAAAGAGTGTTGCCACATGTTGGAGTAAGATGACAGCTGACTTTCAGCCTTCCTCTTCCTCTTAAGGCTCCATGGTCAGGCTCTCTAGGCTTTGTCTCTCTTCCTGGGGCTCGATTTTCTCTGGGCTCAGCTACTTTGTTCTCTCCACAAGGCCAGCTGTGAGCTGTCAGGTGATGGTTCATCTCTTTTCCCAGAGCCTTCTCTCCTTCTTCATGACCAACCTCCTCTGTGTGCTTAATTCCTGGGGCTCCAGCTCAAAAACTCCAACCTCTCTTCTCTGCAGTGCTGTTTCCCTGTGAGTCTTCACCTACCACCAAGGGGGCGGGGACTCAACATCCTAGTGACCTGGCCTAATCAAAGCCTTAATGATTATTTAATCAAGTAAAAGCGAAACCTCTGAATCCGATATAATCTAATATGCCCAGAGGAAAAGACCAGTTCACAAACATAATCCAATATCTATTTTTAGAATTCATAAATAATGCCAAACTGCTACAGAATGTTTCAACAAGAATCACCATGTTACAATGAGACCTGTTGCCTGTCATTGAGTGTTGTTTGACCCAACAATCCATAAAGTTGGGCGTGCACAGTAATACATCATCATCAAATGGAAGTGATATACATGCAATGGGGTTTGAGCAGGCCCTGAAAGGATAAGTAAGTTTCTCAAGGGAGAGTCTATAATAAGTATTTCATTGAATAAATAGACCACAATTTTTTAATGTTTTTCCTTTTGATGGATATTAAAGATATTATAAATTTTAGTTAACATAAATAAAGTTACTAGAAATATTTGTCTTCAATTTTCTGGAGTTTCTCTTCTTTTCTATTGGTCTATTTATTTATTTATATATTTTTATGTCAATACTATACTATATAATTTGCCTTTTAAGTACTTGTTATTTTCATATAAATTTTGGAAGCTGATTGACAATGCAATAAACTATTAAGAATAAAAATACCTGCTGGGATGTTGATTGCAATTTTATCAACTGTATAGATTAATTTCAAGAAACTTGATCTTGAAAATATTCAGGCTTTCAATCCATTCCTTAATATATTGTTTAATGTCTCTCAGAAATGTTTTTTAGTGTTCAAATCATACAGCATTTATTATTTCTAAATAGTTAAGAAGGAAACATTTGTATTGGATCTAAAATCCACTAATACATTTCAAAAAAAATTCAATATTTTACTTATCAATAAAAGAAAATGAAGAACTATTAGTCTTTTGAAATAGTTTCAAATATATTCTATTTTTGAATAATATAAAATACATAAAAATTCTTATTAATCTTGTGAAAATGTTCCTGTCAATACTGGCAATCTAGAATTTGAAGTTACTATTGCAATATCTTCATGATGAAATTCATTTGATATTTCAAATAAACAAAATATGATGTAAAACATCATATTAATGAAAACAAGTTTAAATTTTCCATTCAATTTTGAACAAATGGAATTTTAAACAAAATAAATATTTCCATATCTATCCTAAAACTTTAATGTTTTTATATCATAATTGTATAGAATAATTATAATTTTTTTCATTAGCTTTCATACAAAGTTCCCTGAAATTCACTCCAATTTGCCTCAGGGCAACATGCATTCATATTCATTTTGGAGTATTAGGAAGAGAAAAAGGTTGGGAATCATTGCTCTGGGTAATTTGGAAGAAAGAAGATACCCATGATTTGGCATCATTAGAAGGGAATAATGCTTGCATTGGGAAAAAAATGATTGTAAATAAAATTGCTCACTTACAGAAAAAAGTGATTTTTAGAGTAAAGATGGGAAAATGATTTTAGTTTAGGTATTCTCATAATATCTAATTAAATAAGTAAAAGTTTAGTATCTGTAGAGAGTCATTTAAAAATATTTTCCTAGCAAAAAGGAATAAGAAAAGTGGTACAATATAATGTTATAAATTTTAACAAATGGCAGCAAAAGAAGAATACAAGTCACATTTAGTGCAGCATAGCTATTAGCTCTACTCTCATTCTATATAAGCCATATTACAGAAAGTAAGTAGCCTGGAAATGTTGGTTAAGAGTTGTTGAGACCTTGAATCCAAAATCCATAGGGTGGGCCAGCAGGCTGGGAACTCAGAGAGAAATAAAAGGTATAGTCTTGAGGTAGAATTTTTTCTCACTGAAACCCTCAATTCTTGCTTTTAAGACTTCCAACTGTTTGGATCAGTCACACTCACATTAACAGAGGCATTCTCTTTTTCTTAAAGGCAACTGCTTGTAGATGTGACCCCATCTACCAAATTCCTTCAAAGCAACATCTAGGTAAATGCTTAAGTAAACAACTAAAATGTATAATATAACCAAGTTCACACATAAAATTACCCATCATGTTCAAGTTGAGAAGAAGGTACATGCAAAAGCCAAAAATGTTCTATCAGATGAAATATGAAATATGGGCAAACTAGCCCACATTAACATTCAGCAAAATTGAAAGAAATGTCCTGATAATATATTTGTAATGTAAACATTAAAATAAACACAGTATGTAAAAGATTGCCAAAGAAACCATTCTGGGACAGATTGAAATTGATTCATGTAAGAGTAATTTCAGTAAAACATGAATTCAATTTTAAAAAGAAAACCTCAATAATGAGATACCATACATAATTAACAAAATCAGATACTGAAGAGCTGAGGGGAAAAATGAATACCCAAACAATATTTTCATGACATTAAGAAATGTATTAAAAATAGTGACAAATAAAGTAGGTAACCGAAAAAGGAAAAACTTGAAAAATTAGAGTGATCGTAGAAGGAAAAGCAAGGAGATTAATAATAAAAAAGTAAATGGATTATGGATATATTAGTTTGCCAGGGATATGACAAATACATACTGGTTGGTTTAAACACAGAAATTTATTGGTGTCCAGTTTTGGAGGCTAGAAGTATAAAATAAGGTGTCAGCTAGGCCATGCTTTCTCCAAAGTCTGTAGCATTCTTGAAGTGACTTTCTGGCAATCCTCATTCTCAATGTTGATTAGTCTCTTCCTCTTTCCTGCTATAGTTCCTTGATATCATGTCCAATTATCTTTGCTTATAAGGACTTCAGCCATATTAGATTAAAACTCATCTTCTTTCAGTTTGGCCCCACTCCAACTAACATCATCAAAGGTCTTATTTACAAATGGGTTCACATCCACACCATGATTCGCCTTAACTAATAAGATCTTCAAAAGTCCTATTTACAAATGGGTTCATTCATTCCCACAAGTCTGAGGGTTTGTATTTGAACATGTCTAAATGGAGGCATGATTCGATCCCTAATATGTGGATAGAAAAAAAAAATAGTTTAAATCCTAGAAGTAGAAAATTGGAAAAGTATATGCAGCAAATACAACAGAGACAGAACCTGAAGATTATAAAAAAAATAATACTGAATTTAAGGAAGATCTGAAAATGTATTATGGAAAAAAGTCATTATAAAAAAAAGAAACCAAAAAATTAAAGAGTTTATTTACACCTAAATATATGCTGTTTCAGATATTGAATTCAAAATCAATGAAGAATTCCTGATTTCCTATATGTATCAGTTAGGAATGCAAATAATGTATAACTTGATAACTACTGGCTTAAATAAACTATTCTTTTCCTTTATATAAAGGAAAATATAAAGAATTCAGCACTAATGTACCCATTTAGGAAAGTCATCAGGGTCATTTATAGGCTTCTATATTCCTATTCCACCATGTGGCTCTCAGCTCATGGATGCAAGGTGTTCTACTATAAATACAAGATTTTTATAATTTCAAATCATGAAAGGTAGGCATATTAGTTTCTTCGCATCTAAAATAATTGCCATCCAATGAGTTGGCTTAGCAACAGTAATTTATTAGCTTATGGTTTCAGAGGCTAGAATTCTTGCTTCCTCCTGCTCCAGAATTATCTGGATGGCTAGCAATCTTTGGGCTTCCTTGGCTTTTCTGCTCCTGGCAATGCACAGGGCAGTGTTTTCTTTCTGAGTTCCATTGATTTCCAGCTTCTGGCTGCTTCCTGTGGCTTCTCCCTCAGTGTCCAATTCCTTTGCTAATAAGAACTTCAGCCATA
>JAQZBX010016815.1:0-36149 GCA_029593785.1 Cabassous unicinctus
AATAAAAAAAAAAAAAAAGAGAGAGAGAGAAAATGGAAATAACCCCAAGGAAATGTTATCAGAAATGTATTCATCAAGACTACAAGTTGTAGAAAATAACGACTAAACTATTTTCAGTTACTTAAGAATCTAGGCTTGAAGCCAGGGCCTCTTTGTCTTCTTACCTGAGGGAAGAAGAGTGAGCACTTCTAGGCAGGTCTGCCTGGTAACAGCGATCACCATCTCTGCTTAAACTCAGCTTGAATGAATGGAGTTATGAGAAAGGGGAAGTGAGTGAGACAAGAGTTGGTGACAATACGCTGTTGTACCAAGACACCTGCATGTAGGAAGAGGGTACAAGGTGCGTTTGAAGAGGGACACCTTCAAGACTGAGAAAAGGATGGTGAACAAGCAGGATTACCTGGGAAGCTTTCCCCAAACTAAGCTTCTCAGTTGGAAAACCAGAAGAATCTTGATGCCAAGGTCATCATAAGATCTTGAACTTGGGAGGCCACAAACTTTTTAGGAAGTGACAGAAGAATTGTCTTTGGTTGGGACAATCTAGAATGTTTGAAAGTTGAGATAGTGGCAACTTTCTTGGATTAGTGCATAAATTTGGCAGCCATAGAAAATCCCATGGAAATAGGATCCTCTAATATTTTCAGTCCCAAGAAATTTGGTAAACTGAAATAGATATATTACTGATGACACCGTGGGTTAAAATCACATGTGATATACCGCAAGAAGTTATAAATACTTTAGCATGCCTTACTGCTTCACACCCATGTAGAAGCAGTAAGTCCACATCTACTCAACTGGATTTCATTTTGGAAAGACCATATCCCAAATGTGGAGATCTAATTGGGCCATATCCACAAAGATACCTTGAAGGAACTGACATTGTATTTCTTTGCTATGCATTTTTGAGAACTTATCTGCTAAAAAATCAATAAAAACTTCAGAAAATAAAACAGCATATAACATACAATTGTCGCTTTTGAGTTTACTGCCTAGTAACTTGGGTAAGACATGCAAATCATACAAAATCTATACTACAAGGAAGCATGTAGTTAATAAATTATTGCATAGAATCGTACAAAATTGTTAATATCCAATTCTTTTTTACCTACATAAATGGCAATTTCTTGTGGCTTAACTCAATAACAATGTACAATTTTTGCTTCAAAATCTTAAGTTGAACACATTCTACAACTTCCTACAACTTCTCTATTTCTAGAAAATCTGTGGCAACAGTAGTGAATTATTAAAACATCTATACACATCTTTTCATACATGTGTTCATATATTGTCAAACTAGCAAACAAGAAATGGAATTTGGAATGTGAAAGAAAATACAGAAGAGAGGGATGACAGCTCAGAATTAAACCATTGAGTAAGGTACCAAAAACAAGCACAGCACCAAGGGTATTCATTGCCTAGAGGAAATGGATGCTGAAAACAGAAGAGGCCCCAGGGCCAAACAGCAAGCTGATGCCTTCTGCCCTTGATCCAGCCTAAAGCAACAAATATTCTGCTTGCAACAGGATCAAGGGACAAAGAAACCTGTGTTAGAAAGCTAGGGCATTGTTCCTGGTGCTTGGTGAACTATGGCAGAAACAAGATCATTCCCACCCAGAAGAATGGCTAGTAAGGTATTCCATTTGTGCATCTCAGATAAGGATGTTAGAACTAACAGTGGCTCCCACAGGCTTACACACAAGAGATGCTAGAGATAGTCTCACAGGGACTCTTAACTATGAAGATAAAAATATGGTCCAAAACCAACAAATATTTAGGCAAAGTCAACTATGGCAAATACAGGCAAGAAGCTCAAAAAGCAGGAGACTCCAGATCTCTGAAAAATATTGATAGAACCAAAAACAGGGTGCCAAAAATATAAGTGAAGATGTTCACATTCATGAAACAAGATCAGCTGCCAATTTAAAGATCACAATTTATATTGTAAAATTAGCATGCTATAAATTGATATATATATGCATATATATAGCTGATAATTTTTTAAACATTTAATAAATGGTGTGAATATGTGTATAAGAATAAAGAAAAGTCACCTGCAAAATCAAGCTGAGTAAATTTCCAGGAATGTGGTGTCAAATGACAAAAAGAAGGAAAGGTTAAAAGAAAAAAAAAAAAAGATTTAGATGAGGCATGCTCAGAAGTCCTAGCATCTGTCTCCTTGCCTAAAAAAACAAGGAAAAAGGAGAGAGTTAGGTCCACTAAGGGCCAGGCAAAATATGAAAGTAAACATTTCATACTTCGACAATACCAGGCTCTCAAGGATAAAGAATAAGGGGAAAAAAAAACTCCCTAAGAGGTCCCAAGGAGAAAAAAGAAATCCCCAGAGTGAAACAAGAACCAGACTGATATCAGGCTTCTTATCAGTAACACTATATAGAAGCAAATGACAGCATATTAATGTGAAAGGCTTGAAGCTAAAACATATTAAATAATATTAATATTCTTATCCAGAAATCTAAACCCAGATAATTTTTGCCAACTCAAGTCTGGCTTAAAGAAGCAATCTAGCAAGATATTATAAGAAGCATGAACCTGGTGGTGGTTTGGAGTTGCATGCACCCCAGAAAATTATGTTCTTAAACTTGATCCATACCTGCCGGTGTGAGCCCATTGTAAATAGGACATTTTGATGAGGTTGCTTCAGTTAAGATGTGCCCCACCTCAATCAGGATGGATCTTAATCCTATTACTAGAGTTCTGTGTAAGCAGAATGAAATTCACACAGAGAAAGAGAAAGCCACAAAGGGAGCAGCCAGAAACTGAATATCAACAGAACCCGGAAGAGAAGGGAGAAAGAGACTAGGAGATGCCATGCTATGTGACAAGCTATGTGACAAGCTAGGAACCAAGAGTCGCCAGCAGCCAGCTCCAGAATGCCTCAGTCTTAGGGGAAAAAGCAGAGCCTTGATGATGCCTTGGTTTAGACATTTTCCCAAGCTCAGAACTGTGAGTTAAGAAATTCCCGTTGTTTAAGCCATTCCTTTGCATGGTAGTTACTTGAGCAGTCTAGTAAATGAAAACAAACTTGTACATCTAAAATCAGCATAGCTTCAAAATATGTGAAATAGAAAATAATAAAACTAGAAAAAGAAGTTTAAAATTTCATAATCACAGTGAAAGTTTGTAAATACACCTGTAGAAAGAAAATCAAATGCAAAAGTAAAAATATTTTAATAAGTAATTTAAAAAGCATTGTATATGTCTTAATAAGCACATGTGAAATTTTACAAGAATGAGCATGTAATTGGTCAGAAAAAAAATCTTTATATATCCTCTAAAATGACACATTGAATCCATGTTCATTGACCAGAGTGTTATAAATTTAGATAGAGCATAACTAATAAATATTTATAAAAGAGAAGGAAAACAAAATTCATCAATAATATGGGAAGTTGGTTCAATGAAAGTCAACATATCAGGTGACTGCAAACAATAAAAATTGAGAGAAGTTAAAAACTATCACCTTGAAAGAAAAATAAAACATAATGATAAAAAACATTTCAAATAAAAAATTAAACTGGGTATTGCAATTTGAAAATTAAGGTGAAATATCTAAAAATGAGCATATAAATGTCTAATCTGAAATGAGAACAAGCACAAAACACTGGTAGGCAAATAGTAAAAGACCTGTCCTCTTCCAAAGCAGGAATTTACAGAATTTGTATATTTATTTTGAAATTATTTTAGGTTTACAGAAAAATTGCAAAAATAGTACATAAATTTCCCTTATATCCTTCACTCAGTTTTCCCTAATGCTCAAATCTTGCATAACATCATATAAAATTTTAAACTAAGTAATTTACATGGATGCAATAGTATTAAATAAACTATACTTTCCTGTTTCCAGTTTTTCCACTAATGCCCCTTTAGTGGAGAGAGGGGGGGTCTTTCCAAGATCCAACCCAGGATTCCACATTGCATTTAGTTGTCATGTCTCCTTAGTCTCCTCCAATCCATCACAGGGCTTCTTTCTTTCCTTGTCTTTCACCACCAGAAACCACTGATCCCTTTTTTGACCCATAGTTTTACTTCTTTCAGAGGTTATATAAATGAAGTTTTACAATATGTAGTTCTTGGGCCCAGCTTCTTTCACATAGCAAAATGCATTTAAGATCCTGTGGAATGAGTTGCTATATGCTGCGTTGTGGGAATATAGTCTCAGGCACAACAGAGACTTTCAGAAAATGACCACTTTATTACTTACATACATAAGGGGGCCAAAAGAGAAGGGGAAGAGATCCCATCATGGCTGGTCCCCAGAGAGGCCAACTGCTCTGGTCAGGGTCAGTAGAAGGCAGATCTGCACACCCTGCTTCACATAAAAAATGAGGGACACTTGTGCTGCTTGAGTGCTGGGGTTTTATACATTCCAGTTGGAGAGGGCTCCACCAATGAGAAAAAAAGAGAAATTTACCAAGTAACCCCTGTACCCCAGGAAGAAGCTGGGACTGTTTGAGATCTAACATCTCCCCTGAGCTGCCTGTGGTCTCTTGTTATATGGAGAAACACTGAACATCTGCATGCAAACAAGCAAGAAATGGAAACATACTGATCATTTGCACATAAACAAGCAAGAGGGGAAAAGGCAGGGCATGGGGAGGGGGTGCAGTAAGCAAGTGCTGGGAAATGGCCTTTGAGCATGTCCATGCTTCCCCCAGTAGATCCATCCTTTGATGAATCAATAATTCATTCTTTTTTATTATTGAATAATATTTCATTGCATGGATGTGACACAGTTTGTTCATCCTCTCACCTACTGAAGGGATCTGTGTTGAAACCAGGTTTTTGGTGATTATGAATAGAACTTTTATAAATATACGCATAGTATGAAAACATATTTTATTTCTCTTGGGTAAATACCAGGAAGTGGGAATGCTGGGTCATATGATAAGTATATGTTTAACTATATAATAAATTACCAAATTGTTTTCCTCAGAAGCTGTGCCATTTTGCATTCTCACCAGCAGTATATGAGAGGTCTGGTTGCTCCACAGCCTCACCATCACTTGGTATCGTCAGTAGTTTCTAACTTAGTCACTGTACTAGGTGTGTTTTGGAATCTTACTGTGGTTTTAATTTACATTTATCTACCAGTATGCCTTTTTTGATAAAACATCTGTTTCGATCTTTTGTCCATTTTTAATTGGGTTGTTTACTTATTGTTGAGTTTTACTCTGGATGCAAGTCCTTTCTCAGATATGTGATTTGCAAATATTTTCTCTTAGTCTATGGCTTATCTTTTCATTCTCTTAACAGTGCCTTTCAAATAGCACAGGTTAATTTGGTTGCATATCCATATGCACATTGTCCTTGTCCAAAACGAAGGTTCATAAGATTGGGAATACCTGGTCTTAATTTCTGGTTACTGAATTTCAAAGAAAAAAGATCACACTGTGTGTGTGGTGGGGGATGGGAGGAGGTGAGGGGGAGGGAGAGTTGGGGAAAAGGGTTTTATTTTTTATAGAAAGATTGCTTCAATAACACACATTAGATTAGAAACCTGTAAGCTAGGAGAATATAATAGACGATTGTACAGTCATAAGGAACATGTATATGGTGAGTAGAATTTACAAACAGGATTTACAAATAGGAAGATTTACCAACATTTTATTTCATCATAGTGTTTTAGTTTGCCAAAGGGCTGCCAGTTCAAAGTACCAGAAACGGGCTGTCTTTTATAAAAGGATTTATTTGGGGTAAAAGTTTACAGTCCCAAGGCTGTGAAAAGTCCAAATCGAGGCACCATAACAGGTGCTTTCTCACCAAAGTCAGTTACTGTTGATCCTTTTATCCAGGCATGTGGCAAAGCAAGATGGCCACCAATCTCTGCCTAGTCTCAGCTTTTCCCTCCAGATTCACTGTTGCTCAAATCCCAGAGCCCGGAGCTCAGCAATGAGCAAAAAGCATAGGCCTTATCTCTTTCTATCAGTCTCAGCTGCTTCACTTTCCGCCCAAGTTCAGCTGTAAGCCATCAGGCATACAGCAGGGCCTCTTGAGCTGCTCCGTGGGCCCAGCCTCTTGGGAGCTTTGTGCTTAAGCATCCTCTAGTCCTCTCTCACATGGCAGTAAAAAAAATGGTGGCTTCCTTTTCCTGGGTCTGTGTGTCTCTTTCTGCTTCTCTGTTTTTATCAGATCCAGTCATGCCTCACTGACATAGTCTAAACAAAAGTCCTACATCAATCTTATCAAGTAATATAATCAAAGGGCCCTCAACCAAATTTAATGCAATCGAATAGTATCACACCCACAGGGATAGATTAGATCAAAAACATAATCTTTCCCTTTTTGGGATTCATAAACTAATCTCAAACTGTCAGACATAGTAAATCCTTCTACTTCTTTGCATCAAAAGGTGACACAATTTAAAAATATGCATGGGCATAATGCAAGTAATACCTGGGAAAATTTAAATATTCTTATACTTTCAGAAATTATAGAATGATGGCTCACTGCTATCCCATAATACCTAGTCCCATTGCCATCAAGAGAAAGCTGAGTCATGCATCCAAGCTTTAATTACAATGTGATTTTTCTCATCTTTTCAGAAAATTTGAAGAATGTCTCAGTAATCTGAATATAAATCAAATTGCCTACATTTCTGAATTTGTGTAAGGAGATATGTTATTTAAAAATGCATTTTTCCAAACAATCCAGTAGATGGCATAAATACCCCTATTTTCCAGGTGTAGACCAGCATTAGTAACCAGGAGAAGGATGATGTAGCTCTCCAGACAGGAGGAGGAAGGATGGGGATGTTCTCAGATGCTGCTGAGAAATCTACTATAGGTCTTGATTTGGAAATAGGCCTCAGCTTAGTAAACAGAAATGTTTGTCTTCGTCTATTTGTTATTGGTGAATTCAGAAGGTTTTTAGGAATGGAATTAAAAGTTACTGGTTCCCCTTATAAATGTTTCTATATTAATCAAACATGGTGGATGATTTTTAAGTACACATAAAATTTAAACAAATAGGATTATAAGTATCACATAGTTCTACTAAAATAATAAAAATTCATTGCTGAAGGCTTGTTTATAATCATTAATCAAGTAATCTAGCAACCTGTGAAAAGAACTACTGTTTGGTTCCAAAAGTTGTTCCAGATTCATTATGATTGCTTACATAAGAAATAATAACCTAAATCACATTAATTTTAGAAAGTTACATCTTCTGATGTTTTCCTTAGTCATATAGATCCAGTTTCCCTATATTATTTAAATATCTCAGTCTTTTCAGTATGTCTTTTTTCCTCGCTTTCTCTCATACATTCTGCCTTCCTATCTTAAAGACATTTATATGTAATAAATAATAATAATAAATGATCCCCAGAGGAGATATTTCTGTACATGTGTAAATGAAAATGCACAGATTTGTACAGGTCATCGGAAAACTAGTATAACAGTAATTGTGTTTTAGACAACAAACATTTGAGCAAGAAGAGGTTAATTTCTTCTATGACAAGAAATCAAGGTAGACTTTTCTTGGATTGATTTAATTCTTACAGATGCCATCAAGCTGCATATTCTTTCTGTCTATCCACTTTTCTATCTGTTATGGGTTGAATAGTATACTCTCCAAAGATATGTTGAAGTCATACTCACCAGTACCTCAGAATGTGAGCTTCTTTGGAAAAAGAGTTATTACAGGTGGAATTAGGTAAGTTAAAATGATGTCATACTAGAGCAGGGTAGGCCCTTTTTGTATATGACTTGTGTCTTTATAAGAAGAGGAAGTTTGGGCACAGAGCTAGAGACAAATGGAAGGGGAGAATGCCATGCGTCCCTGAGGCAGGGGTTGAAGACCAAGAATTACCAGCCATCCCCCAGAAGCTCAGAAGAGGCAAGGAAGGATTCTCCCCAGCAGATTTCAGATTTCTAGCCTCCTGTGAGACAATACTTTCTTGCTGTTTTAAGCTATTCAGTTTGTGGTCCTTTTATGTGACAGCCCTAGGAAACTTGAGATACCACCCAACCTCTAGGCAACTCACAAGGTAGATACAGTTTTAGCTCTGGGAGACCCACATAGGACTTCTATCCTACAGAAATGTAAGACAGTAAATAATGCATTGTTTAGGCCTTTAAATTTGTGCTAATTTGTTACAGCTATAACAGAAAACTAATACAGATACTAAAGGATTACTGTTGCTTTTAGACATTGTTTTGTGCTTTGGGTTGTTTGTTATGCTGCATTAGATAATCACTTGTTTGTCTGCCATTATATTGTGAACTATTTTAGTGGAGAAAAGATCTTGTATTCACATTTTTATCCTGTTGGCCTGGTTTGCAATATGGAATTTAAAAGATACAATGTATATGATTCATGCTGAGCAGATAAGTGAGTAATAAGGCAATGACCTGATTGGAGAAAGAACTTGAAATAATATGTTAAGAATGTTTGAAGAAACTAGAGTTATCCTTCCTAGAGGCATCAAATATTTGAAGTCTTGTCATGTGGCAGAGGTGTTAAGGATATTTTGGATCACAACCAAAGGCATGGATGGAAGTTGCAGCAAGATCGATCTTTATTGGCATATGAAGAGAACTTACTAATAATCAAAGCTGCCAATATTTGTGCTGAGAATCCTTAAGGTCTAGACATTCCTCATTGTTAGAGATTTTCTAAGGCTGAAATAAAAAAATTGATTCCCATAACTTTGTGTTTTACAGCGCTGTCTTTTAAAAAATAAAATAAAATTTATTATTTGAAAACCAGTCCAAATCTAAATATTTTTATTTACTCGTTGGTTATATGGATTTAGATTTCCATCTGCAGGGCAAACCTTGCTCTAAAATTAGTGGTTTTCAAAGCTTTTCAAGATATGGCACATGAAAAATAAATATATTTCTAGACCCTTGGGGTGAACCAAGGAATTTTGTGGGGTCTATATTGCGTGTAGTTAAAACAAAGCTGCAAAAGAAAAATCAGGTATAAATGATTAGAGAATATATTAAATATTTAATTTGTATAAAACATCCAAATAAAGTCATTTCAAAATCTTGACAAGAAACATGAAGCTGAACCTGTGAATATAACTTTTTTTATTTAAAGCTTTATGTTTGCAGTGGACATTTACAATAACTAGGCAAGATTGACCAGGAATAATGATTTCTTCAATTTCTAGATGTCATCAATAAGAAACTCTGTTTGCATGAATAGGTGAAAACATTTTTTAAAACTTTTTTTGATCTTTCAAAATTGACAATGGTTGAAATTATTTTAAATGATTACAGCATCTCTCCCTTTTATTCCATTGACAAATAGAATGCTGAAAATTCTTATGATAACACGAATGGATTTCAAATAAAACAGAACTTTGAAATAGCAGTTATTTTAAAATAATGACAGAGCTCTCATCAGAAGATTAAGTCCCACTATTGCAATTGCCCTGCAGTTATCTACGGTTTCACACATGGGCCCCCTTTGCCTTCAATGGGGAGAAGTCTCTATCATAGCTTCAAGGCTTTTGTTTGGAGCTGCACCCTCAGAACTTCTAGTGGGATCTTCCAAACACCCCCAAACCCATAACTTGGCCCAACCTTGGACTGTGTACCTTGTTTCCTGGACACCTGGATGCAGTGTCTTAGCAGCTTCATGAGCTGCTCACCCCTAATTGGCAGCCATACATGCTGCCGCTGGTAGCTTACATGAGAGCAGGTTCCGCTTAGATGCTCCTCTGAGAAGCTCTGGATGGAGTTCTCATGGCTGAGGGTGACCAGTCCTGTGGGCTATGTCTGTACCAGTTCTCATGGAGCCATCCAAGGACTAGGGTGAATCAGTATTTCCAGATACAATATCACCCAGTTAGAGATCACTGACAGGGAAGCTCTGCCATTAACCAAGGTGCAGGTTCTTATCGGAAACATTTGTGGAGTTTTTTAATTCCTCCCTATCTCCTATCCTTCACCATCCTTCAAAGTTATGTCTCAGCTTGCCTACCTGGTGCCTAGAATTTCTGCATTAGTCAAGCATTTATTAAAAAGGAGCTGAGGCAAGGGGACTAAAGTAAACTGAATGCCTGCCTCGTGAGATGACTTCCATCTCAACAGCATGCAAGTTAATACAACTTCACCTATGAAGAATACAAAATTCATAAAGATTAATTCATTATGTAGATGATAGACAAATCTAGGTCAAAATTCAAAATTTTATGATTGTTTTTGTAGTCTATGTGGGCTGCCTCTAGGAAGGATAATGAGCAGAGGAAAGTGTGAAACATTTCTTTAAGATATAAATGTGGTTTCCCTTTGCTTGTTGATATGCAAAAGGTACAAGTGCCCATTATTTTCACTCTAAAACTCACAACAATCCAGATAAATTTACAGTTTTTAAAAACCCGAGACCTGAGAATACAAAGAAGCCTAAATGAAGTAATCCAGAAAGTGAAGAACCCTTTATGGGAGGCACTTAGCACCATTGCTGTCATCCCAGGCAGAACTGCAGGATGAGAAAGAATGTGTTGTAGATGAGGTTAGGGAGAAAACAGCAAGACCTTTACAGAACAATGAATGGCTGGCATGGGCTTGGAAAAGTGAGGGCACCCACCCACAAACTCTTTCTCACAGGTCTTCCTTGAGATCCGGAGAGGAAAAGTTGATAGCCAGAGACTGGAAAGACTGTTTGAGATGAGGCCTTCTTGAGGAGTGCAGGAGCTGACCCACATGCAAAGCAGCCAGTCTCAGAAGGGGTGGGGGAGGCTGGGGTCCAATATAAAAAGAGAAATAGGAGAAATTCTATGATAAAAGTGTCAGAATTTAATGGAGATCAAACTATTGGAGAGAAAACACTAAGAGAATTTATGAAGTTGTGTCCATGTAGGTAAAGGGAAACTCTGCAGACTTACATGTGTTGAAATCAGGTTTGTAGAATTGATGTGGACTATGATTGTAAGGAGGCAGTGCAATTTACTGATTAGGCTTAGACTCTGAAACTGGACTGCCTTGTTTTGAAGCACTGCCAGCATCACACTCTCTCTTGTGAACTTGCCAGAGTGACTCAATTTCTATGCCTTGGTGTCTTCATCTGTAAAGTGGGAGCAATAATATTGTCTGTCTTATAGGGTCAATGTGAAAATTACATGATTGCATTCAGAAATGTAGCTGCAATTTTCTTGAAGATGGTGGACAGAAAACATCCAGGTACTTCTCCAGCCTCATATTTTGCTCTCATGTAGGGCCTTGTTGAGTTTGGCAAATCGAGTTTTCTCTTTCTGGTCATCAGGCTTTCCCGCAGGCTGTTCCCACCTCCCATGATAGTTCTCCCTATTCCTTCTGTCTTTTCTGGCTAACAGAGGTGGCTTCATGGGTGTGCTTCAAAGAGGGTCAATGCTCAGAAGGGATGCACACGGGTCTGATGCTCTACTCTCGCTGTCTTGAAATCCATGATAATTTTCTAACAATGGGCTCCACATTTTCATTTTGTCCTGGGTAACAGAGTTTATGTAGCTGGTCCTGCTACTAGCTCCCATGATATCTTAAGTTTTGGTTTAGAGACAACATCTTCTAAGTAGTCTTTTCTGAAATTAGGTAAATTGCTACCACTTTTTGTTCTACTAGTATTTTAAAATTTATCCTATTATTATACTTACTATGTTCTTTAAAAAGGTTTATCCCTGTGAGAGATTGAAAGGTACATAAAATCAGAAATGTTATCTCTCTTGCTTATTTTTTCCTTTCTAGCACTTGCCACGGGCCATGACAATATGTATTCAGTAAACATGTATTAAATGAATGGATGAACAAATTCTTTGTCCTGAAACAGGAAAATTCCTGAAAACCACTGCCTCATGATTGTATACTACAAGAAATCCATGTCAGTTCCCCAAAGAAGGTTAAACCTGTGACTCACAGAAGAGTCCCAAGACAAGGGATAAAACAGTGATTGAGAAGTCATCAATTTCTTTCAAAATGAGAACAAAAGGCCAGCAGGAAGACAACTGTAAAAGTGAAGAGAAGATTATTTGGACATTTTGCTATCAATAGTTGTGACATTTGCTGAACGAGGCTGGAATTACTCCCAGGTAGATGCTAATTATTGTTAATTATTGACACTCCTGGAAAATGAACAGAGATTAGCAGAGAGAAGGATGCAATGACTGCAGGCAGGTTTACTAAGAAGAGCAGTCCCAACAATACCCGCTATCTAGTTTTCAGAAAGATCTGTTGGGTAGATAGAGACACACATCATATTTCCCCTTGGTAGTCTATCAGGAGGTCTCAAAGTGGTGTAGTTTATTTTTGGATTCAAGAAATACAAACAAAAGCAAATTTTCTTCTAGAAGATATTCACCATGCTTCTCTTTTCAGTGAACTAACCAGGATTTAGGGCAGTGCTAAGATGAGAAATTTTGATGATCACCTCTTTACCCTCTAGAAAATCAGGAAATAAGTTTCTAGACTCTTTTAATAAAATAATCCACAAATCATCATTCAATAGGGAAAGAAAAACAAACCCTAAAGTCAACACACACCTGGGCTGTAGTTCAGTTTCTACTAATTCACTGGGTTACTCTGGGCAAGTCATTTAAACTTTCACACTAGAATTTCTTCAACATGAGAAAGCTTGGATGGTTTCTAGGTTTCCTTTCCACTCTAAAGCTCTTAATTTAAAGATGGAGAAAAGAAGAAATTCTTTGTAAGTGTAAATAAGCAAAATTGGTGTAAGAATGGTGGTGTTTATGAGAGGGGAAAATAGAATAGAAATAAAGCCAAAATAAAATAATCTACGTACATATGAAACCATACAAATAGCCCCAAGATCTTTCCCTGATGAGTCAGCCTTTTGTAGAGCCAAAACAGTTAAGAAAACAGACTAGAGGGGAAAGTATAATTAGGGGCAAGACTTCTTGGAAAATTCCCACTTCAAGAGACAAATATCAGACTAGACTAAAGCAAAGGCAGGTTTTAACATGTGGGTGATCTCCAGATGGGATAGTGTGAGTTGGATTCATAAGGAAGTTTGCTATTGAAAAAGGGGCCATCCTTTGTTTTCCTTTTCTACATATCTCAAGGATTGACCAGTGCTGCTTCAATCACTTGCTGAGGAGACATTTCTTTCAAAGGGCTTCCTCAAATGTTTTGTCACATTCTTAACTATTTTGTCCAGAAAACACCTTCAATGTTTCTTGGAAAGCTATCACTTTTGGAAAATGTGCTTAAGGAGAGTATCTCCACCTTTTTTTCTTTTGCCTCCTCCCTGACACTATGCTTTTTTTTTTTTAGAGCAGGTTTTCAAGACACCCCCAGAGTATGGAGATAAGAGTATGCTCATATAA
Source organism: Cabassous unicinctus (assembly GCA_029593785.1). Classification (NCBI taxonomy): domain Eukaryota; kingdom Metazoa; phylum Chordata; class Mammalia; order Cingulata; family Chlamyphoridae; genus Cabassous; species Cabassous unicinctus. The sequence goes on from JAQZBX010016815.1 coordinate 13,286, forward strand.
CATGAGCAATCAGAAGGCTTTCTGTAACTCATGCACAGGAAGTCAAGAGGATTTTTGACAAGAGTCAGGAAAGATACCAATTAATATGCAGATTTGATTCCCCTGAATGAATTGGGGTGCAGAAGGAAGGAGAGTGTATATTCTTTAAGGATGGTATTCTTAATAAGTACAAGGCTCAGAGATATAGAGTTTTCCTTTTTTTTTTTTTTTCCTGAATAAAAACAGGAAGGAATATGGGAACACATGGCTAATGGTTTGTAGAGGTTTTAAGGAACAGGATTTGATATTCCAGAATATGACATAAAATATCAGAATGAGAATCTCTTGACAAGACGTGGAGTACTTCTCATAAAGGCAAGGCTTGGGCTGTTCAAAAGGACATTTGTTGATCTTATCAAAAGGGCTTAGACCTAACTCTTGGGGTGAGAGAGAAATACACAATGTTACATTGGAAGGCCAGACCCCATGACCATGGCATAGAAGCTGCCAGGCCTCCTGAAGGCTTTGGCCTTCAGTGTTCCTTCTGCCCATTTCTATTGGCTAAAGCAAATCATAAGCCCAGCCAAGTAAGGTTTTGAAAGAGATAAATCTTGTGCTCAAGGTTTTACTAATGTAATTGCTATATGAGGATTTAAACACAAATTTCTCTGACTTTAGAGAAAATGCTCCTTTCACTTCAGCATGCTGCCTTTGATAATTTCATTAAAGCATTTGGTAAGAACTTGGATAATACTGTTGGAATAAGATGAAAAATGCAATATGAACAAGAGTTAGAGAGAAGCAGTCTATAGGTGTAACTTAGAACTTCTTAAAGTGTTAATCAGGTTTTATTCAACACTTATCAATAACTAGTGATTTATTAATTATATTAAATCATTAAAGGCCTTAGTAAAATTGAACAAAATTCTTATATGTATTTTATGTTTAAACACATAAGCAATCTTTGAAATTAGCTTAGTTATACTTTTGAAAAAAGAGCTAAAATTGAGGAAATGCATGTTGAATTGCATTTTTTCCCTATAAAAATGATTCTATACTAGGGATTATACTGCCTGTCTCTAAACCCTGTGTTTTTGAGTGCCATTTTAAATTAATTACATACTTACCACTGTACTCTTTTCTGCATATGTTGAAATCAAACAATAATCAAAACCATAAAACTTTAATATATTGCCTGTAACACAGTATAACATGACAGAGTATATACAGAAGTTCTTTATTTCCTCAAACTTTCTACGATTTCCAATCTGATTGTTTGGGAGTATAACCATCAGAATTATATGATTTGCAATGGTTTATCTAAAGAATTTTTCAGATGTATTTGAGGTGATTTTCCCCCAAAGTTATACCTTCTCAAGTCTCTATCCTTTAGCTGCTGAGTTGTTGAGAAATATATAGTGGTCTTTGATTTCTGTCTTCAACAAAGTGGTAAACTTTGTTGTATCATGCTTAGCCATTACCAAGATTTACAAGCATTACATATCGCTGTATGCTTTTTCCTCTACTTCCAAAGCAGCAACAGAATAAATATGGTAGAAGAATAGGAGCCAATAAATACATAATACTCAGAATGAAAGAAGACAGCAGCAGGAGAAGAACTGTGGGTAAGTTGTGTTACAAATCAAACTACTGTTCAGTTAAGTACAGAAACAAGACAAGACTGCAGAGGAGGGCAAAACCTTTCCTCAGTCATGGGTTCACATCAAAGAACCTCCAGACTGGGAGTGAGCAGGAAGTGGGGCATGGAAAGGTTGTCTATACAATACCCTCTCCAGTTTTGGTCCCAGTCTCAACACAAGAAGCAGACGGGTTCCCCCAGGGCAAAACTAGATAACCCATCTCCAATTTTCCAGGCATTGAAAGTCTGTCTAGTAAAAGCTAAGACACATGGAAGACATTATGTGAGCACTTTTAAACAGGAAACATATTTTTAATTTAGAGATTTTTAAAATAGTTCTTATTACTGCTTTCTCTCATTTCTCATTGCTCTCCCATTGCAGAATTCATATTAAAAAGATATTACATTTTTGGATACATCCTCCAGCCTCTGTTTCTTTCTTTTTTGTTTGTTTGATGTATATATTTGTTTATTTTTATTTTACTGAATATTAAGCAAATTACTCAGCTCCATCTTCATGATGACTAACCCTTCTACCACATCTATTCTGGTATACAGCATTTTTATTTAGTTGTAATTGTGTTCCTGTTTTTATGTATAAAATATCTTTGTATTTTTACAATTGTGTGCTATTTTTAGCAACTTTTTTTGCATTTTGGAACAATAACATGTACTGGAATTTCCCAAAGCAAATAGAATAAATTTTAAAAACTTTTCTTCTATTTCTTGCAGTACCTCCTTTTAGATGTCATTACTTATTCTTCTCAAATAGCGTTTGGCTCTTGATCTTCTGTCAATATGTAAATGAGAAAGTGTGAATCGGTATTGGTAAACGAGATGAGTTTCCTCAGCTCTACAATACTCACTGATTCCTGGTCACCAGTCCAGATGTCGGTGTCAGAGGCTGGGCTGTTGTTAGCAGTCTGGGGTCTAGCTTTCGGTAAGGAGCTGTTATTTGTTTATTGTGGAACCTCCCTCTGTTTCCCTTTATGACCTCAATTCTCACTCTGGGCATAGAAGAACTACTTCATTTACAGAGCTCCTCTTGCAGCTTTACTTTAAGGGCAGACAGTGATGAAAAAATCCACTTATTTTGCAATTCAATCAGGACTGTAGAATTCCTAATTAGAGTGAGGGATATTTTTTTTTCACTTTTATCTTTCCAAATCTATTTCTTTATAAATCACAGTAACCCTAATTCTACACTTTAATGGTCTTTTCTTTTTTATATGGTAGGATCTTCTATACTTTATTTCATTGCCTTTTGCTCTTGATCAAACTACAACTTCAACAAGTTGATATGAACTGAACATAGACTTCTAACTTACTTTTTTGGGGATAAAAATCCATATATTTATATCCATCAAGATTTGAAAAATATAATTTTTTTCAGATTTTTGAATCTTGTTATGGAAAACCTTTGCTAGATTATTTTCACTTTGCACTTTAGCTTGTTTTGGCTGAGATCTCAGAGTGGATACATTCTAAATATAATACCCATGCTCACCTCTATTTTCGGTGTTCTCCTGACTTAAATTCAATGTTTTATCCCTTTGTTCCCCACCTTATTAAGAACTATGGTATCTATCATTTTTTAATTTATAACTTTACCTGTATTTTTGCTTTTCTTCTATATTTTTAATACTGTTGTTCTTTCTTCTCCATTGCTCCTTTCACATGTGAATGAAAGGAACTGCAGGTGGAAACACAATAGTATTATCCAGTCCAAAAGATGCCAGTCTGCACCCCAGGATTATCACTCTTACAAGACTTACTACTCTGCCCACTGAGCCAGTACTTTCAGGTTATAACTTCTTGACAACATTATTAGGACCAACCATTATACTTTTATTACCCGATTCACTAAGGAATATTGTTCTATTTCCACTTTGTTCCAAATTTAAACCAAAGCACAATCTTTCTTTACTGGTTCACACTAGACTTTGTGGTATTCTATAAAGCTTCCTGCTATCAGACTCTGCACTCAAAGTAATTATCTTCATTAACAATTTCATTTTCTGCCTTTTTCCTTGTGTAATATCCTAGCAATTGTGTGTGGTTGCTTGTTCTATCCAAATGGCTTTCAGACTGAACACATGCCTCAAAATTGCTTCAGCAATTGGACAGCATGGGAATTATCTATTACTTAGGGTACTCTCACAGACCACATTTCTATTAGTGAGATAACCATGTCCTTCCTAATCAGAGAAAAAAAATGGTATAAGGTTGCCATGTTTTTGAGTATGGAATAAATGGCATTTTGAATTCTATAAATGTATTGATGTGTCCTGGACATTTATAAAACTTGGTTTCTGTCAGTGTCGTCAGAACCGTGAAAACTGAATTAAGGTCTCTCTGATGTAGTTTTTCTAATTTTACATTGATCAGCATGTACCTTGTCCTTCTTCCTTCACCATTTTATTCTTTTTTCACATTGAGTATGGATATTTTGGTGTTATTTTAAGAAAAAGTATCCTAGAATTTCCAAACTTATACAAGTTGAGTGATCAGGTAGTGAAGCTGTTCTCTGAGTAAAAACTGCAATAAATTGATGTGCAGATATTCATATGCTATCTCCTCTAAGCCAAGGGAAAGAAAATAGGATGATGAAGACATGTTAAAATAAGCTTATATTTTCATGCTAAAAAATATATTGCCTACTGAACCAATATATGGGAAAAGGCAGATGTGGAAGATGCAAAGAAGCTTTTGTCGTTATACTGATCATAAAAGAAATACATCTGTATTCTAACAAAATGAAAAATATGAAAAAAATATATATCTATAACCCCACTATCCAGATCTAACCTCCAATTACATTTTCCTTTCCCTCCTTTTCTCTCTCTCCAGTTGGGTTCTCATTTTGCAGTATGCTTTATATCTGTCTGTCATTTCATTTATAGAAAATGTGATTTTTTCCCTCACTGCACTATTCTTTTACAAATGGATACAAATGATTTCATTCTGCTAATGGATCTTAAAGAATTATTCTTGTTCCTACTGCTGGATATTTACATTTCAGAAAGTATCTTTCCCCTCATTCTTCTACAGAAATGATATTTTTACCTGCATATACCCACACTTTGTGCCCTTGTTGATGCCTGGGATATGGATTTTGAATTGACTATGCCAAGGAGCACAGCCACCTAAAACAGTCTAGGGGGACCTTGAAACTCTGGCAGATTTGTGGAGCAGAGTCATCATAGCAGAACTAAATTTCCCAGCCCAAATATTTCTAAAGGCACCTCCATCTATTAAGTTGCAATATTTCAATCCAATAAAAAGAAAGCAATTGTTAGAAGGGACCAACTTCCTCTCTTGCTCTTGTTTCTACAGGAAGCCTATGTAGTTCTGGGCTTTTAATGTTGTCACTCATTCTTATATGAAAGAAAGCAAACTGTTTTCTAATGGTTCAAGACATTCATCTTCTTCACCCACAAATGGGAGCTCCTCACGGCCTCTGCCTCTTTATATCTTGTGCTCACTTCTCTCTCTGACTAGAAAAGACAATATCTTCCCCTTTAAATGCCCAGCCCTTCCAGCAGAGGCCACTAATATGACACAGATTTTCACTCATCAACTGGGAAGGGGCAGTGAACATTCAGCAGAGTGGCCTGAGTTGCTGGGTAATAGAGTTCTTTAACTTTCATTACAAAGGCTTCTCATTCTCAGAGTGCTGAGGTGCTCCAGGACTTGGACTACAGCAGGTTCAAGTACAGGTTCACTATGCATTCGAAAGTTCCTTCCTTCTCACAGTCAGGGAGTGTAGCTCTCTCTAGATAAGCTGTCAGAATGGACTGACTATTTATGGGCGTTAACTACAAAAGTCCTTATTATCCCTTCCTTGAATCCATTTGGCCTTATCTCAAGTCCATTGGTAATGTTCTAACATTTTGGAAACTCCATTCGTGTATATGTTCAAATATTTTTTCTAGCAGGTTTCTATGACTCTAGGACATAAAGGACTATAAATGGATATCTACTTGGGTGACCTCAGGCTTTCTATCAGGGTTAAAAATTTTCTCTTCCCCTCCAAAAAAGAGAGACACTTCAGAGATACACTGTGTGATGCTTAAGTTCATGTATCAACTTGAACAGGTTATGGTGTCTAGTTATTTGGTCAAAAAAGCATTGGCTTGATTGTTACTGTGAAGATATTTCATGGATTTAAATTGTCAGTAAACTGATAGCATCTATGGCTGATTACATCTACAATCAACAAAAGAGACTGCCTTCAACAATGAAAGAAATCTTATCCAATCAGTTGAAGATCTTAAAAGGAGAATTGATAATTCAGCAGTCATAAGAGAGAATTTGCATCTCACTTCTGCCAGCTATCTTCTCCTGGCAAATTCATCAAAAACCTTTATCAGATTTTTCAGCTTGTGGCCTCCTTTAAGGAATTTGGACTTTTCCATGCTCACAGTCATGAGAGCCAATTCCTACAATAAATTTCATAATATTTTTTGCCTGGGTGTGGAAAAATCTTATTCCTAAACTAAACAAAGCTAATGATTCTGAGTTCATAACCTGATCTAAATTAAAAAACATGAATTAGTTAATTTCTGATATATTAGGTTCACTCTGCCTTATCTGTTTTGTGGCAGACATGGCTGAAATTCTTGTTATTATCTATTATCTCTCTATCCCTTAAGTAATAGAACTCAGTTTTTTGTTTTGCTTTGTTTTTTGTTTTTTTTTTGTAGCTAAGAGTGTATACATGTAGCTAGGCATTTAAATAAGTTTTGACAAATGGAGCAGAAATGGTATGTGAGTCCTGGGTCATCTACTTTCAGATAAAGTTCCATGTAGTTGTCAACGAATGGTACATGACCCCTTCAGAGTGAATTTCTCCTTCACTGGGCCTCCAGTCACAACACCAGCTTATTATTTCCTTTCTGTAAACAGTTTCCTAGAGGTAGTACCACCATCACCTCTCTAAGAAAATGCTGCTATATTTTCTCATGTTTTATCATGAAATACTTGATGTTCTCCTTGCCTTCAAAATTTTACAAGAGAAGGTAGTGTCCCCTATTCTGATATTTGGCCTAAGAGAATCTGAAGAATAAAAATGCCACTCTTCTTCCACTAAATCTTATTAAAAACTATTTGTTTCCTTCATCTTGGAGATTGTTGATAACCCATTTAATGCATGGTTGGTATGCCAGTTTGAAGTTATTTTATGAATCCCAAAATGAGAACTATCACTTCTGTAAACTAATCTATTCTTCTGAGTATGATACTCTTTGATTGCATTAATTTCAGTTGAAGGGTCTTTGGTTAGATTACTCGATAAGATCACTTTAGGGCTTTGATTGGACTACATCAGTGAGGTGTGACTCAGTTCCAGTGACAGAACCTATAATAAAGCATTGTGATAATATATGAGTAGGTAGGGGCAAAATAAGGCACCTTCAAGACCCACATGCAGTGAATGTCTGTATGCAGAAGCAAAGGGAAAGCAAAGCGGTATTTAATGGAACTGAGAAGAAGAGAAGCCCTCTTCTAATAAATATGGCAGGCATCTCTCATAATGGCAGCTGAAAACAGGAAGGTACACTGGAGAATTCAATTGTCAAATTGAGAGCAAGTAGGTCACAGCAAGTTCTGATAGTAGTTTGAGCTCCACAAACTCTTGAAACTAATGGTCTGAAACTTTCTCCCAGGATAAAGCCCAACCATGAAGAGAAAATGATATGTAAAAAAATACAGGACAAAGGAAATAAAAGATTCAGATAAAGGTGATGGAGGAAGCAGAAAAGGCAGATAAGGGAGTGGGAAGTACCTATTTTTCTTTTTTGGATCACTTAATGAAAACAGCATGAGAGAGTTCTAGAGAAATGGAGATGGAACTTACATCTTTCCCCCTTCATCCTTTCCAAAGGTACATAAAAAACTTAGTTTTAATTTAAAATTCTTAACAAAGTAATTGCAGTCATCCTGTATATGGATATGCATATGAACCAAAATAAAGCCAGTATTGATAATGAAAAAACTAAAAAGGACAAACCAATAAAACAAAAAAATTGTCAACTAAATTTTGAAATAAGCTAAAGACAAGAAAACATGGAAGCTACGAAAGATAACCTAAGAATTTTTGAAAATTCAAAATGAGGCAAATAGGCTAAATAATTATTTTTAAAAAGAGTTCATAAACCCAAAGGAAAAAATAAAATAAAGGAAAACATTTTCAGAAATTAAAACAAAACTAGAATAAATACAAGAACATATAAATGTAATGGATACTGAATTAATTGTTGCATAAGATAGAAAGAACAATGTTTTAAAGTTTAAAAATAAATGAAGAGGGACTAACAATGGATTAAAGATAAGGTAAGAAATACAGAAAATAGACAAAAAAAGATCCAACATACATTTAATAAAAGTGTCCAAAAGAGAAAACCAAAACAAAAGAACAGACTCATCTTAAAAACTACTATTCAAGTATACATTCTAGGAATAACAAACATAAACCTTAAATTAAATATGAAAGGCAGACTGTATAACTGAGACAATTCTGAGATATAAACCAGTAGACATTTAATAAAATACTGTTTCGTGAGCTTTTCAGAGCATTGTTCCCATGTGCTTTTCTTGACGAGTCCACTAGAGAGAAATAAACTTTAGATAACCAAAATGACTGACAAGACATTCCATCAAGTCTAATAAATTAGGTCCAGGTGCTGAGAGCTGTATTTTATCACTGAAATTATTCAAAATGGCTAGTTCATGATGCTAATAAAGAGCAGTCTAATGATAGTTGGTGTGACTTTTTAAAGTTCTTTTATGAATCCCAAAAAGAAAAAAAGTTATGTTTTTTAACTAATCCATTTCTGTGGGTGTGAGACCCTTTCAACTGGACTACATCAGTGAGGCATGACTCAAGTTGAATCTCCACCCTAATACTGGGTCTGATATAAATGGAGACACACAGAGGAAAAGGAAGCCACCATAGTTGATCCTGCAATGTGAGAGGAAGGAACTCAGATTTGCCCACAGCTGAGCTCAAGTAGAGAAGCCTCAAGAGGCTCAAAGAGCTGATGCCCAGGGAAAGATGAGCCATATGCCTGATAGTTCAGTGCAGAGCTCAGCAAGAAAGCAAAGAAGCTGAGACTATGAGAGGAAGCCTGGTAAGAGACAAATGCTATGCCTGGTTGCTGTCACCTGAGCTCTGGGAGATGGTAGATTCTGGGGTGGGGTGAGGTAGGGAGGCAGAGAGCTCAGCAGAGATTAGTAGCCATTTTGCTTCACAATGTGGCAGCTGACTTTGGTGAGAAAGCGTCTCTGATCATGTCTTGAGATGGACATTTTTACAGCCTCAGAACTGTGAGTTTTTTAACCTAAAAAATTCCCATTATAAAAGCCAACCCATTATTTATGTACCTAACCAAGGTGTCTCAAAATACATGAGGAAAACACTGAAAAAACTAAGTGGAGAAATAGATACCACCACAATTATGGTGGGAGAATTTAATACACCATGATCACCATTAAACAGAACATCTTGACAGAGAATCAATAAAGAAACAAAGATCTTGAATAATATATTAGAGGATCTGGACCTAATAGACATGTACAGATCATTACACCCAAATGCAGTGGAATATATATTCTTCTTGATTGCACATGAATCATTCTGAAAGATAGACCACATGCTAGGCTACAGAACAATTCTCAATGAATTCAGAAAGATTGAAATTATACGAAGTAATTTCTCTGGCCACAATGGAATGAAGCTATAGATCAGTAAGGGGCAGAGAACCAGATTGGTATGAAGATATGAAAGTTACACAGCACACTCTTAAACAATCAGTGGGTCAAGGAGGAAATTGCAAAAGAAATTAGTAACTACCTTAAAATGATTGAAAATGACAACACACGTATCAAAACCTATGAGATGCAGCAAAAGCAGTGCTAAGAGGGAAATTTATAGCCAAAATGCCTATATTAAAAAAGAAGAAAGAGCTAAAATCAAAGACCTAACTGCATACCTGGAAGAATTAGGAAAAGAAAAACAAACTAACTCCAAAAGATGTAGAAAGAAAAACATAACAAAGATTAGAGCAGAGCTAAATGAAATTGAAAATAAGAAAGCACTAGAAAAAATTTAACAAAACCAAAAGCTGTTTTGTGAGATTAATAAAATTAACAAACCCTTAGCTAGACTAACAAAGAAAAAAGAGAGAAGATGCAAATATATAAAATACATAAAATAAAAAGCGAGGCTAGGGATACCACCACAGATCCCACAGAAATAAAGAATATCATAAGATGATACTTTGAAAAATGGTATGCCATAAGATGGATAATTTAGAGGAAATGGACAAATTCCTAAAAACACACAAGCAGACTACATTGACAAAAGATTTAATTAAGCAGCTCAATACAGACCACATAGGTAGAATTTGTCATCAAAAACCTGCCAACTAAGAATATACCAGGACAAGATGCCTTCAAGGGGAATTCTACCAAGCAATCTGGAAAGAACTAACACCAATCCTGCTTAAACTCTTCCAAAAATAGAAGTGGAGGGAACATTGCCAAACTCATTCTATGATGCAAACATCACCCTAATACCAAAGCCAAACAAAGACGCCGTGGGATAGGAAAACTATAGACCAATCTCTCTAATGAACCTAGATGCTAAAACCCTCAACAAAATAGTTGCTAATCGTATTCAACAACATATCAAATGAATTTTACACCATGACCAAGTGGGTTTCTTCCCGGGTATGCAAGGATGGCTCAACATAAGAAATCTATCACTGCAATACACCACATAAACAGATCAAAAGAAGAAAAATCACATGATCTTTTTCTTTTGATGCACAAAAAGCATTTGACAAAATACAGCAACGTTTCCTGATAAAAACACTTCAAAAGATAGGAATAGAAGGACACTTCGTGAACATGATAAAAGGTATATATGAAAAACCCACAGCTAACATCATACTTAATGATGAAATCTTAAAGCTTTCCCTCTAAAATCTGGAATAAGACAAGGATGCTTACCGTCACCACTCTTATTTAACATTGTGATAGAAGTACTTGCTTGAGCACTTAGGCAAAAAAAAAGATATAAAAGTCATCCAAATTAGAAAGGAAGAAGTAAAAATGTCACTATTTGCAGATGACATGATCCTATATTTTGAAAGCCCTGGGAAATCTACAGCAAAGCTTCTAGAGCTTATAAATGTGGTCACTAAAGTGACAGGTTATAAGATCAATGTGCAAAAACAGTAGTATTTCTGTAAACCAGTAATGAGCAATCTGAGGAGGAGATCAGGAAAAAAATCCCATTTACAATAACAACTAAAAGAATCAAATACCTAGGAATAAATTTAACTAAAGATGTAAATGACTTGTACACAGAAAAACAACATAACACTGTTAATCAAAGAAGACCTAAATAAATGGAAAAATATTCCCTCTTCATGGATAGGAAGACTGAACATCATTAAGATGTCTATCCTACCCAAACTGATTTACAGATTTAACACAATTCCAATAAAAATTACCACAGCATGTTTTACTGAGTTGGAAAGGCAATTATGAAATTTATTTGGAAGGGAAAGGGGCCCTGAATAACCAAGACATATTGAAAAAGAAAAACAAAATTGGAGGAATCACTCTACCTGACTTTAAAACATACTACAAAGCTACAGTGGTCAAAACTGCACAGTATTAGCACAAAAATAGACATATCAACCAATGGAACTGAATTGACAGTTCTGATATAGATCCTCACAAATAAAGTCAACTGATATTCAACAAGGCCACAAAGCCCACTCAACTGGGAGGGAATGGCCTCTTCAACAAATGGTGCTAGGAGAACTGGATATCCATATTTTTTTGCTGAGGAAGAGGCAGAAACTCTAAATGCTATACAAAGGCAGATTTATTCAATCAAATGAGTTTCGGGTTATATCAAATGATTATAACAATTAAGCAATCACAGAAAAGAAGAGTAATCAATTAAATGACATAGGAAAGAATGAAAGTATATACAACCACTCACCCAATCGGGGGAAAACACAACATCTGATCTCTCACGAGGTTGGGAAGTTCCTTTGCAGCCAATTGAAGTTCCAATTGGAAAAACAGTCCCAGGCAGAGCATCCCCTCCTGGGTGAGACTTCAACTGGCAGCTTAGGGGCTATCACTTTTAAAGGGTTCTGGACCTCAGAACTCCAATGAGTTTTGCAACTCATGAAGAATGACCTCATAAAAAGTAACTGAATCTATCTGGCTGGGTGTGGCCAGCCCTCCACAGAAGAGACATGGTGTCTCAAGGGGTCTTTTGTTCTATTCTGTTCATGGAACACCGACATGAGCTTTAACTTGATGTTAGCTTTGCAGGGGATACAAACAGGATGTGCAAATACCATGTCTAGTAACTTGTTCCTTTTAATCATTTGTTTTTTTGGGTAATGGATGATGGGGTTTCCTGCATAGCGGCATTATAACATTCCAAAGGACAAAGGACAAGTTAATCATTCACAATTCTAGGTTGAAACAGTAGAGACTATTGATTAGAAAGCTTATGAATTCACAATTCTTAATAAGAATTTTCTTATAGTACATCAGGTATCCAAAAGATTGAGAGAGGAACACTATCTCACACCTTATACAAAAATTAACTCAAAATGGATCAAAGATCTAAATATAAGAGCCAAGATCATAAAGATCTTGGAAGATAATGTACGGAAGCATCTACAAGATCTTGTATTAGGAAATGGTTTCATGAACTTTACACCCAAAACACGAGCAATGAAAGAAAAAATAGATAAATGGAACTTCCTCAAAATTAAATACTTTTGCACCTCAAAGGAGTTTGTCAAGAAAGTAAAAGGCAGCCTACTCAATGGGAGAAAATATTTGCTAACCATATGAAGCAGTTTGGCACTTTGATATCATTATGAATTCCAAAGATATATATTGCATTATGCTTGTAAACTGGTTTGTTCATCTGGGCATGATTAAGTTACGATTAAGGTTTTGATTGGGCCACATCAGTAGGGCATTGAGCCTCACCCTTTAGTGGGTGGGGTCTCAAAAATAAAAGGCATGGCTAAGGACAGAATTGGAGTTTTGATGTTGGAGTTCTGATGAGGAAGGAGAGAAGGCCCCAGGAAAAGAGACGAACCATTCACCTAACAGTTCACAGCTGCCCTTGTGGAGAAAGGCAAAGCCTAGAGAGCCTCATAGTCTACGGATGACCTTGTGGAGGAAACAGAGGAGCTGAGCCTGGAGAGAAATGGAGCCCCAGAAAGATAGGAACCCAAGAAGCTTGAACCCTGGCAAATGTCAGCAACTGTCTTGCTCCAACACTTGGCAACAGACTTTGGTGAAGGAAGAAACTTATGATTTATGGCCTGGTAACTGTAAGCTTCTACCCCAAATAAATACCCTATGTAAAAAGCAACCGATTTCTGGTATTTTGCACCAGCACCCCGTTGGCTGACTAATACACCATATATTTGATAGGGACCTAATATCTTGCATATATAAAGAAATCTTACACCTCAAAAATAAAAAGACAACCTATTAAAAAATGGGCAAGAATTTGAATAGATACTTCTCCAAAGAAGAAATACAAATGTCTAAAAAGCACATGAAAAGATGATCAATGTCATTAGCTATTAAGGAAATGCAAAATGCCAATCAAAACTACAATGAGATATTATCTTACACCTATTAGACTGTCAGCTATTAAAAAAATAGAGAACTACAAGTGTTGGAAAGGATGTGGAGGAAAGAGAACACTTGTCCACTGCTGGTGGGAATGTAGAATGGTGCAGCCATTGTGGAGGATAGTTTGGCAGTTCCTCAGGGAGCTAACTGTAGAACTGCCATATGATATAGCAATCCCACTACTGGATATACACCCAAAAGAATTGAAAGCTGGGACACGAACAGACACATGCACACAAATGTTCATAGTGGTATTATCCAATGTTGCCAAATTTGGCAACAACCCAAATGTCCATCAACAGATGAAGGGGTAAGCAAACTCTGGTATATACATACAATGGAATATTAGTCAGCTGTAAGAAGGAATGAAATATTAACACATGGGATAACATGGATGAACCTTGAAGACCTTCTGTTGAGTGAAGCAATCCAGGCATTGAAGGACAAATGTTACATGACTTCACTGATGTGAATTAAGCAAATAGAGCAGACTCACAGAGCTAGAGTCTGGAAGATAGGTTTACAGGAGACAGAAAGGGACTAGAGAGTTGTGAGCCAATGCCCATTAGGACAAAATCTATGATATGTTGGAATGGTGTAATTGTGCAGTGGAAAGGTATGACAGTGGTGCAGTGATACTATTGCATTGGGTGGTGCTAGTCTGTGAGGGGGATAGGGTGGGGGTTTGCAGTATCCATGGAATTGGGGGAAGTGTTGGGGGAGAGAACAGATGAACTCAGGATTTTCTGGTATGTGGTTGAAACTACAATGTTGAGAATGTTCTTTTGGCAAATGGAGCAGGGGAGGGTTACCGGTTTATGGTATTGGATATGGGCAGCATGGGGGACAGAGTACACCTGGGGCAGGTTTCTAGGGAGTGTGTGAGTGTTCATCCAGTCATTGTGTATTGTACAAGGGGTGGAGACCCACAAAATGAATGGGAATGTGCTGGACTCTCATCCTGGGGAGTCCTGCTATGTTCTCAAATAGAGGGGGCAGTAGTCATTGGAGAGCATAGGCAGTGACTAATAGGGGAAGACAGGCCAGTATGTCAAGACCTCAATGTTGTTTCAAGTAACTGTGAATCTTGTTCTTCAAAGAGTAAAGCTTGTTGGTTGCTGTGGGTTCTGAGGGGATGGGGAGGGAGGACTAGATTAGATGGAAAATGGGGCATTTTGGGGGTGTCAGAATTGTTCTACATGACCTTGCAATGATGGATATAGGCCATGTTAAGTTTCATCAAAACTTATAAAAGTGTATGGTCCAAAATGTAAACCATAATGTAAATGTAAATCATTGACCATGGTTAGTAGCAATGTTTCAATATTCGTACATGACATGTAAATGTTATTAATGGGAGAAGGGGAAAAGGGGGAGGATGTTGGATCTATGGGAATCCCCTATATTCTGCACATGACTTTTCTATAATCCAAAGATTCTTTGAAGATAAAATGAACAAAATAAGGCATTGGAGGAATAAACAGAAGAAAATGTCACTGTACATACAAGACAACAGATCTTAGAGTGATGAAAGACATAATGCCAAAATTTTTCTTTAATTTTATTTGTTTTATTATTTTTTTTAACTTCAATTTCTTTCTAATTTTGTATTTTATTTGTTATTTTTAAAACTATCATTATCATTTCATTTTCTTATTTTTTTTTCAGTTATATTTTTGGCTTCACTTTTGAAGAAGTTTTAGATCACAGAAGGGTTACAACTGTGACAGTGGAGGATCGTTTGGCGCAGGGTGTCAGTGATGGGGCATGCATTGGAGGAGGTTTACCTGGGGCATACTTATAAGGCATAAGAATGAATTCAAGTGTTCATGGGGCATGGTCACTGTGGGTGGAGATCCATACAATAACTGAAAGAATATTCAATTCCCATCCTGGGGAACTCTACCACAATCTCTAACGGGACAGCAAGAATCCCCTGAGTACAGGGACAGTGAATAGTAAAGGAGTATGGACCATTGATGGGCCCTTGATATTGATGAATGTACTTATGAACCTTTTCTTTTGAAATTGAAACTTAGCCTAGTATTATAGGTTGCCTAAGGGTTACCTCTTGAGAGCCTCCTTTTTGCTCAAATGTAGCCTCTCTCTAAGCCAAACTCAGCAATAAATGCATTACCTTCCTCCCAGCATGGGAAAAGACTCTGGGGGATGAGCCTCCCTGGCACCAAGGGATTATTACCAAGCACCAATGAGCAATGGAAAAACACCTTGACCAAAGAGGGGAAAGAGTAAAGACAAATGAGTTTATATGGCTAAGAGACTTCAAAGTGAGTCAGGAGTTCATTCCAGAGGTTACGCTTATGCATGTCTTAGCAGGATCTCATTGACTACCACAGTAAATATTGTCTCAAATAGTGGGGCTCCTGAGGGCTCTAGAGACATCCAGATACTAGAGGCAGGGCAGACAGTTGAGCAGTTAGGCATCCTGCCAGTGGGCCTTACTTTGGAATTTATGCTCCCCAGTGTGACAGAGTTGGATTCAGTTGTGGTTTCTTTAGACATGGCTCTTCTACCCTTTTATTTGAACCTATAGTTAGTACCTGAGTTGATAGGTATATGTTCAAGAGACTTAAATCTTTGGGCTTTCCATGTGCCAGTTGGGCCCTGAATCTCAACAGAGTTGCAACACCTACTCTCCAGTCTTTGGACTCACCCAGGACAACTAACAAGGAAATGATGATGGGCAATGACCATCTCAAGGAACAGAGAGAGTCTTCAACTGCAAGCAAGATGGTTCCATCCATCTGCCCCATGGGATCTAAGCCTCCTCTCAATTAGAGGTGGAGTGGGCATCACTATCCTAGAATCCTCAGGATTGGGGAATGAATGACGGACTAGAGTAGATTTACTATTATTCTACTTATTATTATTCTAGCTATGGAATAACTTTTATCATTGATGTGGAGGCAGTGGCCACTGGAGGTTCTGAGGGGAGGGAGAGGGAAAAATAGTTGTAATATGGGGGCATTTTCAGGACATTGGAATTGTCCTGAATAATGTTGTAATTACAGATACAGGTCATTATATATATATATCTTGTCATAACTTACAAAATTGTGCAAGAGAGAGTTTAAACTATAATGTAAACTATAATCCACACTTAGTGGCAATGCTCCAACTGTGTTCATCAATTTTAACAAATGTACCACACTAATGAAGGATGTTGTTAATGTGGAAAAATGTGGGAGTGGTAGGGAGTTGGGCTTATGGGAATCCCCTACATTTTTTATGTAGCATTTATGTAATCTAAGTATGTGTAAAAATAAAATTTTTTAAAAAGCTAACCCATTTTTGGTATATTGCTCCCAGCAGCTTTTAGCAAACTAAAGCAGACCCAAATAGACAAAGCCATCTTGAAAAAAAAGAATAAAGATGGAGCACTCATACCTCCTGATCTTAAAACTTATTACAAAAGCACAGTAATCAAAAGACCATGGTACTGTCACAAGAAAAGGCATATAGACTAATAGAATTGAATTGAGAGCTCAGAAACAAACCCTCACATTTATGGTCAAATCATTTTTGACAAGGGTACCTTTTCCACTCAATGAGGAAAGAATAGTCTCTTCAACAAATGGTGCTCATAAAACTGGATCTCCATTGGCAAGAGAAAGAAGGTGGATCTTACTTGACACCATATAGAAAACGCATCTCAAAACGGACCAAGGACCTAAACATAAAAGCCAGAACTTTCAAACTCTGAGAAGAAAATATAGGAAACATCTCCAGGATTTTGTGTTAGGTAATAATTCCTTAGACTTTATACACAAAGCAAAAGCCACAAAAGGAAAAATAGACACATTGGACTTCATCTAAAAAAAAAAAAAGAGCCTCAAAGGGCTGTATCATGAAATTAAAATGACAATCTACACAATGGAAGAAAATATTTGGAAACCACTTATCCAATAAAGATTTAATATCCAGAATATATAAATAAATCCTGCAACTCAACAACAAAAAAACAAATCAATTTTTTAAATAAATGGACAAATGACTTAAATAAACATTTCTCCAAAGAAGCATACAAATGTTAAATAAGCACATGAAAAGATACTCAACATCATTAGCAATTAGGGAAATGCAAATCAAAACCTCAATGAGGCAACATTTCACATCTACTAAAATGGCTACTATTTTAAAAATGGAGATACTATGGAGAAATAGAAACACTCATTCATCGTTGGTGGGAATGTAAAATGGTGCAGCCACTGTAGAAGACTGTTTGGCAGTTCCTCAGAAAGTTAAGTAGAGAAATATCATATGACGCAGCAATCCTATTTCTAGGTTTATACAGAAAATATATATTTGTACACTGATGTTCATAGTGGCATTTTTCACAATTGCCAAAATACTGAAGCAACCCAATTGTCCATCAACTGATGAATAGATAAATAAAATGTGATACAAACACACAGTATAAAAGTACTCAGCTGTGAAAAGGAATGAAGTTCTGATACATGTGACAACATTGATGTACCTTGGAGACATCATGTTAAGTAAAATAAGTGAAACAAAAAAGGATATGAAATAATTAGAATAAACAAATTCAGGGAATCAGAATCTAGAGCATAGGTTACCAAGGGAAAGGATAATGGTAGAGAATAAGGAGGCAATGCTTAAATTGTAAAGTGTTTCTATTTGGTATGATGTAAATGTTTTGGTAATGAAAAGTAATGATGTTATCATAACATTGTGAATATAATTAAGAGCACTATATTATATATTTGAATGTGGTTAAAAGGAGAAATTTTAGGTTGTATATATGGTACTAGAATAAAAATTTAAAAAGAAATCTTTAGGTTTGTACAAGACAAACAGTGAATCTTAAGGTAAATCATAGATGATAGTTAATGGTACAGCTATAAAAATGTGCTTTCATCAGTTTTAACAAATGTACTACACTAATACTACATGTTAAAGATAAGGTGGTATATGGGAAACCTATATTTTATGTATGATTGTTCTGTAAACCTACAACTTCTCTAATTTAAAAAAAGGAAAAGGACAATGAAAACAAAAATAAAACAAAAACAAAGGAAGAAATGACAATATAGCAATAGTTATTAAATCTTTAAGAAAGGAAAGTGTGAGCCCAGGATGAATTTAAAAGTCCTCAAAATCAAATGTTATGTGGAAGGGGTGAGATGGTAGCAGAGTAAGGAGCTCCAAGAGTCAGCTCATCATGCAGTGCAGTTAGTAATCACCCACGTCTATTTAAACTTCTGTATGAGGGGCCCAGGACACCAGAAGAGCATCCTGCAACCAGGACATAATAACAGGAACATAATAAGACTGCCACTCTGCAGTGAAGATTCATGAGTAGCCCACATCATGGAGGCCAGTGCTCATCCCCCACTGGCTGCACAAGCTGCCTCAGGAGCTATTCCCTGGCTGGAGTTGGAAGCTCCATTTCCCAAAAATATGGGAGTATTTTTTTAATACTCAAAGTATTAAAAAAATAATGAAAATAAGATAAAACCCAAAAGTCAAAATGGGTGAAGTCAGAACTGCCTTTCTAGTAATAACATTGAATATTAATGGATTAAACTCCACAATCAAAAAACACAGACTGGCAGAATGGATAAGAAAAAATGAGCATTTTATATGCTGTCTACAAGAGACTCACCTTAGACCCAAGAATACAAACAGATTGAAAGTGAAAGGTTGGAAAAAGATATTCCACACATGCAGTAACCAAAAAAACCCAAAACAAAACAACAACAACAAAAAAAACAAAGCTGGACTAACTATATTTATATCAGATGAAGTAGATTTTTAAAGCAAAGCTATTATTAGAGACAAGGAAGGACATTATATATTAATAAAAGGAGCAATTTACCAGGAAGAAATACCAGTCATAAAATTATATGCACCTAACTAGGATGCCCTAAATTACATGAGGCAAACCCTGGCAAAACTGAAAGGAGAAATATATGTCTTTACAATAATAGTTGGAGACTTCAATACACCAATCTTGTCATTGGATTGAACATCTGGGCAGTGGATCAATAAAAAAATAGAAAGCTTGAATAATATGATAAGTGAACTAAACCTAATAGACATATACAGAAGATTACACACCAAAAAAGCAGGATATACATTCTTCCCAAGTGCTCATGGATCTTTCTCCAGGATAGACCATATGTTGGGTCACAAAGCAGATCTCAATAAATTCAAAAATTCAAAATTATACAAAACATTTTTTTCTGATCATAAATAAATGGAAGAACATTCTGTGTTCATGGATTGGAAGATTAAATATCATTAAGATGTCAATTCTACCCATATTGATATACAGACTCAATTCAATCCCAATAAAAATTCCAATAGCTTTTTAAAAAGAAATGGGAAACCCAATTATTAAATTTATTAGGAAGGGTAAAGGGCTCTGAATTGCCAGATTCATCTTAAATAGGAAGAACAAAGTTGGATGACTCTCACTTGCAGACTTTCAATAATATAACCTAGCTACAGTGGTAGGTACAGCATAGTACTGGCATAAAGATAAACATATAGACCAATGGAATGAATAGGTGGCTCAGAATCATTCCCTCACATCTATGATCAAGTGATTTTTGACAAGACTGTCAAGGTCACCCTGCTGGGGTAGAACAATCTTTTCAATAAATGGTGCAGGGAGAACTGGATATCCATAGCCAAAAGAAAGAAAGAGGACCCCTATCTCATATTTCATACAAAAATTAACTCAAAATGCATCAAAAACCTATATATAAAAGCTAGAATCATGAAGTTCCTAGAAGAAAATGTAGAGAAACATCTTCAATACCTGGTGGATTCTTAAACCTTACACCAAAAGCATGAGCAAGAAAAGAAAACATGGATAAATGGGACCTCCTCAAACTTAAACACTTTTCTGAATCAAAGGACTTTGTCAAGAAGATGAAAAGGCAGCTCACTTAATGGAAGAAAATATAGGGAAACCACACATCCAATAAGGATTTAATTTTCATGCTATATAAAAAGATAATACAATTAGACAATAAGAGAGCAAGTAATCCATTTAAAAATTGGACAAATGATTTAAATAGACATTTCTCCAAAGAAGAAATACAAATGCTGAAAAAGTACGTGAAAAAAGGTTCACTATCACTAGCTATAATGGAAATGCAAATTAAAACTACAATGAGATATCATCTCATACCTCGCAGAATGATCATTATTAAAAAAAAATCAGAAAACAATTAGTGCTGGAGAGGATGTGGGAAATAGGAACACTCTTTCACTGTTGGTGGGAATGTAAAATAGTGCAGCCTTTGTGGAAGACAGTTTGGCAGTTCCTCAGGAAGCTAAATATAGAACTGCCATATGATCTGGCGATCCCTCTACTAGGCATATATCCAGAAGAACTGAAAACAGTGATGCAGAGGCATTTGCACACTGATGTTCATAGCAGCATTAATCACAATTGCCAAAAGATGGAAACAAAGGGTGTCCATCAAATGATTAATGGGCAAACAAAATGTGGTGTATACATTAATGGAATACTATGCTGCACTAAGAGGAAATGAAATTGAGACACATATAACAACAGGGTTGAAATTTGAAGACATTATCCTGAGTGAAATACACCAGATACAAAAGGACAAATATTGTATGTTCTCATCAATATAAATTAAATACAAAGAATAAGTACATAGAGTAAAAATGTAGAGTATTGGTTACTAGGAGATAAGATGAGGGCTGAGAAGGGATACTGATGCTTAATGTATGTAGAATTTATAATTAGCTTGACTGTAAAAGTAGGGAAACGGATAGAATTATGGTAACACATTACAGTGAGTATAAGTAACACAACTAGTTTATAAATGGGATTGTAGCTGAAATGGGTATTCTAGGGATGTAAATGTCAATTGAAAGAAAGCTAGAGAATAATCTAGGGACTTAATAACATAGTGAATCTGGAGGTGAACAAAGATTATGGTTAAGAGTACAAATACAAGAATGTTCTTCTATGAACTAAGAAAAATGTAAATATTAATTACAAGGTGGTAAGAATATGGTGATGCATGGGAAAATATAATTAATGTAATGTATGGACTATATTTAACAGCAATATTGTAATATTCTTGCATAAATATTAAAGAAAGTACTATATCAATACTAAGGGTCAATAATAGGGGGCATATTAGTCTGCAAAAGTGATGCCGAAAACCGGCAGGGCATACTCCATTAGATTTCAAAACCTGAGATTCATCCTTAAAACAGTGGTTTCTTTTCCTTGGGGCCTTATGGGGACCATGTTTCCACAGGATTGTCCAATGACCATTTTGTTGGTTTCACACTCATCAAGCATCTGAATGGCGACCAAGCTCCAGACCTCAACCTCCAAGAACACTGGATGATGGCCACACTTTCCCCAATATTTCACATACAGGCCCAACCCCTTCAGAACAGTGAGGTGGTGACCTGGCCCTCCCTAATCTATGGGGACTAAGCCCAACCCTTGAAGCAGTGGGAAGACCTAACTCTCCCCATCCTGTAGGGAACAGGTTTACCATTCTCAGAGCACTGGGGTGGCAACCTAACTCTCCCTAACATAAAGTGAACAGGCCAACACCCCATCAGAGAAGTGGGGTGGTGATCTAACTTACCAAAGGTACTGGGGAATGCACTCCACCCTCTGTAGCCTGCGGTGGCCAAACTCTCCCTGACAGTGGACTGGAACATCCACACTCTTCAAATTCCAAGGCAAACTCATCCTCTCCTTACACATGGCTGGGGTCCCTCTCTTGGCCTGAGGAGATGTCCTAATTCTAGACCTCAGCTCCCATAGGTTTCCTCTTAAAGTCATTTGCCTTACAATCTCTCCTCCCCCTGTCCCTCTTAGTCAGACCAACAGTGGTTTCATTCATGCAGCTCTCACAAAAAGCTTGTGGGTTTAGCATGCAGGAAACGTGGATTCAAGCCATCAGGCAGTAAAGACTTTCCACAGGTCCTTCGTGCATAACTAAATGCCAATCTTTACTTACAAGTTCCAAGTTTAGTTAATTCCTCAAATGGACAATTATCTTCTGGGACTTGTTTTCCAGAAGCTTGAAATTTCCTAAATCAGTCTCTGGTTTCTTTATGCCCAACAATACAGTTCTCAGCTTATCTCTTCTCTTTCACATTTTGCAATAAGCTGCAAGGAGAAGCCAGGCTACATTTTCCACATTTACTTTGGAAATCTCAGCTAAATGTCCAAGCTTGTCATTTTCAAATTCTGACTTCCATTTAACATTAGGAGTCAATCTTGCCAACTTCTCTCATCATCAAAACATGGATCGCCGTTATCCAGTTTCCAATAATAGTTTTATCATTTCCTTCTAAGCCCTCACTGGAAATAACTTTAGGGTCCATATTCCTACCAACAGTCTCTTCAAAGCAATCTAGGTCTTTTCAATCAAGCATCTCACAATTCCTCCAAAAAATACCCCATAAACATTTAAAGGACCGTTTCAGCATTTTTGGTAATTGGAGGAAGCACAACCTCACTCTCCTGGTACCAATTTCTGTATTAGTCTGTCAAAG